>VXCM01007096.1:0-27472 GCA_014773175.1 Lucifuga dentata
AGCCGCTGCTGTGCTCTCTTCACCAGAGCAGCAGTGTTGAGTGACCAGGTCAGATTGTCTGTGATCTGTACCCCCAAGAACTTAATGCTGCTGACTGCCTCCACTGTGGAGTTGTTGATGAGGAGTGGTGTGTGACTGCGCTGGGTTCTCCTGAAATCAACGATGATCTCCTTTGTTTTGTCAACATTCAGGACCAGATTGTTTAGGTTGCACCAGTCCACCAATTGTTCTACCTCCTCCCTGTAGGCCAGGTCATTGTCATCCCTGATGAGGCCCACTACCGTCGTGTCATCTGCATACTTCACAATGTGGTTAGTATTGAACCTGACACAGCAGTCGTGGGTCATCAGGGTGAACAGCAATGGACTCAGGATGCAGCCCTGAGGGGAACCGGTGCTCAGGGAGATGACACTGGAGGTGTTGTTCCCCACCCGCACAGACTGGGGTCTGTCAGTGAGGAAGTCTAGCAGCCAGTACACAGGGGTGTGCTGAGGCCCAAGGGGACCAGTTTGCTCACCAAATGCTGGGGAATGATGTTATTGAATGCTGAACTAAAATCATACATGTAACATTACTGACAATCATTTCCCAAAGGATAAAACCATATTTCAGCTTTATATTTTGCTAAATCTCTTAATCTTTCAAAATCAAATATTCAAGTGATACACCCACCTTAAAAATCCATGTTTCTCCTGCTAATAGTTACACAGCCTTATGAAGTCACGGTCCTTTAAATTTTTCCATAAACGCAGGTCTTCTTTTGGGACTATATTCCCCGGTGGAGGCATACATTCACTCCACGCTTTTTATTGTGCTTAAATGCTAAAATTACATAACTTCTAAAAAACCCTGAATACACGTCTTGTTGGTGATGATGGATTACCTATCCCAAGAATGTTTAAAGTATCAACAAGTTGATTTTAATAGCAGAATGAACTGAAACCAGTGGAGGTCTGGAAGGTAGGAAAAACATTTTTAATTCACCGTTCCAGTAGTATGCTTTGGGAAATGATTGTCAGTAATGTTACATGTATGAAAATTAAATATATTAGGCTCAAACATGCAAAATGGGTGGTATGGTCCTTTAATGAATTTACTCAAACTACAACAGAAACCTGACTTAGCTGAATTTGTTTCTTTGGTTTATGAGATGTTGGTTAATAGTGAGGTGATTTTAATTAAATATTAATTATGGATCTCCTGAAGAACTTAATTATCTGCAGGAACTATTTTAATTTGATTTTTGGAGAATAAATGTCACATTTTTCACCAATAAAAACCAATAAAAAATTATGTAAGGAACAAAAATAACATTTATTTCCTCACAGATAAAAATGGTTATGACTCCAGTTAGGAATCAGTCAGAAATGATTTATCAGTTTCATCCGTTCCACCGGCGTGACGTCACTCATTCTCCACATGACCAAATAAGGAAGCGGACACACGAAAGTGGATCAGTGCTGGGCACTTCGGCGTGCGTGTGCGCGTGTGTGTGCGAGGAAGAGGAAGCAGTTCCGCCCTCTTCTCTGTCTGCTGAGAAAAGACAGGAGAAAGGAAGAAGTCACAGCTGGATTTTGTGTCTTTGTTGTTTCCACGCGTGGACACTTTTAAAGGGTTCAAGTTTCAACACGAGTTTCCGGTGTAAAGTTTGATCCGGATCTCCGCGGGTCGCTCCGCCCACGCTGCGGGCTGCGAGTCGGTGCTTCGTGGATTTGATGTGGATCTGCTCGGTGTTCAGGCGTTGGACCGTGGACGTGGACGTGTGTGTTTGACAGCAGGATGAGCGGAGAGGAGGACAGATTCAAAGTGGTGGTGGTGGGAGGAGGAGGCGTAGGGAAGAGCGCCCTCACCATCCAGTTCATACAGGTAGGACACTTCCGGTCTCACCTGTCTGTCATCGCTGACGTCACACCGTGTTGTGACACCTTAAATAACACAAAGTGTTTCCTGTTGAATTTAAGGACGGAAATGAATAAAATATTAAAATGATTAATTAATTAATTAAAACAAATACACCGCTTTATGTCACACTGATGCTTTTACACCACACACACACACACACACACACACACGTGTGCATGAGTGAGTGTGTGTGTTACTGTGTGTGTGTGAGTGAGTGTGTATATGAGTTTGTGTGTATTTGTGTGTGTGTGTGTTTGTGTGTGTGTATGTGAGTAGTGTGTGAGTGAGAATGTGTGTGTGTGAGTGTGTGTGTGTGTGTGGAGTGTGTGTGAATTAGTGTGTGAGACTGAGTGAATGAGTGTGTGTGTGTGAGAGGGAGAGACTGTCTGTGTGAGATAGAGAGAGAGAGAGACTGAGTGTGTGTGTATGTGTGTGTGTGTGTGTGTGTGTGTGTGTGAGACGTGCACAGAGCAGCAGATGAGGTTATGAATAAGTTTCAGCACCACCACAACGTGTGTGAGATCAGATCAAAACTCTCCATTTAAAACCTGACTGATGAGCAGATTTTTATCTATGAAAGTTATTGATCATTAACACACGTGAGATAAATACAGTTTAAACATGATCAGATTTCATATCGATGAAATTTATGACCACACACACACACACACACACACACTACGGAGGTTAACATGCACATTTACCTGTTATCTTAGTGTCAGTCTAAATGTGGAGCTCTAAATCAGATTTTTGTGTTTCTTTGCTGGTTTAAAGTTTCAGTGTGTCTTTAAAACCAGATGAATCAGGATAAATCGTGGCTCGTTAACATGCTGATCTTCATTGGCTTTTACCTGAGACACACCTGAGCAACGCTACCTTAAAGGACCATACCATCCATTTTGCATGTTTGAGCCTAATATATTCAATTTTCATACATGTAACGTTACTGACAATCATTTTCCAAAGCATACTACTGGAACAGTGAATTAAAAATGTTGTTCCTACCTTCCAGACCTCCATTGGTTTCAGTTCATTCTGCTATTAAAATCAACTTGTTGATATTTGAAACGTTCTTGGGATAGGTAATCCATCATCACCAACAAGACGTGTATTCAGGTTTTTTTCTTTTTTTTTAGAAGTTATGTAATTTTAGTGTTTAAGCACAATAAAAGCTTGGAGTGAATGTATGCCTCCACCAGAGAATATAGTCCCAAAAGAAGACCTGTGTTTATGGAAAAATTTAAAGGACCGTGACTTCATAAGGCTGTGTAACTATTAGCAGGAGAAACATGGATTTTTAAGGTGGGTGTATCACTTGAATATTTGATTTTGAAAGATTAAGAGATTTTGCAAAATATCAGGAAAGCTGAAATACGGTTTTATCCTTTGGGAAATGATTGTCAGTAATGTAACGTATGAAAACTGAATATATATGCTCAAACATGCAAAATGGATGGTATGGTCCTTTAATGTGACACAGTGCTGATTGACATCAGAGAAGCTTTATGAATGAGCTTCAGTTATCACGCTGCTTATTTATTGCAGTGCTGCATTTTTCAGGAATCCGTCCCGTTGTCTCCATGTCACTAACTCTGTCTCTGGCTCCAGTCCTACTTCGTGTCCGACTACGACCCCACCATAGAAGACTCCTACACCAAGACGTGCACGGTGGACGGGAGGGAGACGCGGCTGGACAGTAAGCTCCGTCTTCCTGTTTGTGCTGCTGGTGCTTGGTTTGGGCGTTTGTTTGCTCTGTGGATGATTCACGGCCTTGTCAGGACTTGTGAGGTTTTCTGCTGGGTCACAATCACGCCACATCATGCACAAACACATCCACCCTGCATGGCCGCTCTTCCTGCACCGCTTTATGCTTCTTTCTTCTCCTTTATTAAATTGCTTCACATAATTCAGCATTACGTTATAGAATTACCCAGTAAAACTGTCCATCTCCAGTGCTAAAACCAGATAAAACCAGTTCTTCATCTCTAAGCTAAAACCTAGACATCACCATTTTCAGGCTTTAACTTTGTCTAAGCTAATCAGGCTAAATGGTCATTGGTAATGTTGTAATAAGCTATAACTAAATAAAAAGAAATTACTTCAATCTAAACGGATAAATGGCACATAAAGTAAACTAAAACCCACGGGGACAGAGTTTGTCTTTAAAATACGTGAGGACAGACAGTCTGTGTTGTCATGCTGTATATGTATAGCACGTGTGTGTATAAATGGATAGTTATGTTTTTAAGTGTTAGCATTCGCATAAAACACACGTGTCCTGTACTGTTTACATACATTTTATCCATCTCTTAATCCATGTACAAAAACTTTAGAGCATGTTGTTTTTACTTTATAAAAGAACCAGCTTGTATTTTTGCTTTAACTGTCCTATTCTGTAAGCCTATAATTTAATTTAGAAATGGAAGGCCTACTGCCATGCAAAATTGTACTGCAAAATTAAAGGACCATACCAATAATTTTGCAGTGCAAAATTAATGGTGTGGTCCTTTCATCAGAGCACAGAAAAATAATGTGAATGTACTGAGTGTTTGTTAGAGGTCAGAGCTACTAATGTGTGTGTGTGTGTGTGTGTGTGTGTGTGTGTCAGTCTTGGATACAGCAGGTCAGGAGGAGTTTGGTGCGATGAGGGAGCAGTACATGCGCTCAGGAGAAGGCTTCTTACTGGTGTTTGCACTTAACGACCGTGGCAGGTAATGTGTGTGTGTGTTTGTGCGTGTGTGCGTGTCCTCAAATATGTGAGTGCATGCATGTGTGTGTGTATCTGTGTGTGTATCTGTGTAGGGCTGATATATCAGATTTTCATTTCACGATTACCGTGGCCAGAAGATATCGCGATAACCATATTATCGCGATATCTGTAGAAAATGTGAAAAACCAAAATAAATAATGATGTTATCAGACAAATTCATCTGAACTTTGTTTATTGTGTTGAACTGATAAACATAAGACCCACATGGCCTAACATCTGCCATCAATACATCGTCAACTGAGACAAAATCACTTACAGGGAGCAGGGCGTTTCCATCCACTTATTTTTACGCAGATTTTGAATATGCACACTGGAAGCCTGGATAGAAATTCATATTAACTCCAAAATTTGCATAAAAAATGTATGCGCTTAGCAGAGGTGGTTTGCATAAGACGAAATGCAAATAAAGTGGATGGAAACAGTTTATTCATATTTGATGAGGATACGACGAGTGCTGCCTGGTGAGTGCACACACACACACACACACACACACACACACACACACCTCAGAAGAGCAGGTGGTTGTCAACAAGCGCCTGCAGAGCGATGGATCCGTTGTTCGTTATAACCAAAAAACGTATTCGTTTTTCACAAATAACTTGACACACCGCATGAGCGATTGTTTTACCAACAGTCAAAGTTTCACCAACCACACATGGCGAGTTTATAGATCGCCATGGAAACGCACTCTCTAACGGCGCTAACTTGTTGTAAAGTTTCTGTGATGTCTGGATGGGAGGTGGTAACGTGGCTCCAAAAACTCCAATAGATGGAGAAAATCAACGTTTTCCACTGTGGAAACGGGCTGATCATCTACCGCATGTTTTCTTCTTCCATGCTTTATCATGTAAGTCGTGTTGAAAGTAGCTCTTATAATTCTGCTTCGTAGAATACTTCTGTGGAGCTACTCACAGGAAGTTGTGAGTAGCACCCATTCAGTTAACTAAAGCTAACGTAAAGTAGAGCAGACGAGCGTTACGACGCGTGGCAGCTCAGGATGAAGCACCGTAAGCAAACAAAGGATCGACTGGAGCTGATACGACACTTTAAAATAAAATGAGATCTGCACCGATACCGACACGTTTGATCAGCTCGCGACATCTCCACCATATACCAAGAAAAGCACGTTGCTTCACGTGATGTGAGGAAGACGTGCTTCAACGTGCTTCAGTGCTCATCTGACAATGACAAAGGCCCGCTAACAGCTGACGCGCTCTGCTGTTCTGTGGCTGGTGACAGGAAATGACTTGTCACTTGTGTGTAAAGTGAAAGAGTGGCATGAAGAAATAGAAAAAAGCTTTATCACTTCTATCTCTGTAAGCAGTGAAAGAACAGAGAAACTCTCACTAAATGATCAGATCACGTCTAACCAGCGTGTTTTTATAGAACACTTGTGCAAAGTAATGAAGTCTTTGTTACAGTACTTTTTTAGGCAGTATCATTACTTCCTTATTAATATTTTTGTAAATTTTCACTTTGACTCCACTGCATATCCCAAATAAAATACAAAACTTTACTCCTTTATTTTGTTCAATACAAGTTTGTTTCTCACTGCAATACTTTAGGAAAGAATTTTACTTTAAAATGCTTCAAACATGATATCTGTACTTTTACTCAAGTACAACTTTGTGGTACTTTGACTACCACAAGTACAGAAATGCATTTACAGTATTAAAACCTTCTCCATCGTATGAATGACAATAATCAAATGCATTATTAACAAAACAACCCTGTTCCAAAACATACAACTACAGCGGTAAATATTAAAATTGTTTTTCCTACCTTCCAGGCTGTCATTGGTTTCAGTTAATTCCAGTATGTTTTAAAAATCAGTGTGTTGAAATGTGCTGAGATAAATAATCCATCACAGAGAACAAAACATTGTTCTCTGCTGTTTAACATTCAACAGTTAAATGGGAGAAAATGTATTTCTCCGCCAGGGAATATAGTCCCAGGAGAACACGATTTTTAACAAGAAATGAGAAATGACCGTACCTTCTACAATCAGGTGAAATGTTGAATTTTAGGGTGGATGTATCACCTCAACCTGATTTTGAAAGATTAGGGATTTGGAAAACTAAAATATGGTTTTATATTTGGAAAATGGCTGTCAGTAACTTACCGTGTATGTGGGTAGTATTTATAGGGCTTAAGCATGCAAAACCACAGTATGGTCCTTTAAAAAGGGGAGATTTATGGCAGGGCTGTTGTTCAGGAGATTTTGTTGCTGTGTTCACCCTTCATCACGCTGATGGCTGCTCGTTTGGTCCGTGTTCCTCTACAGCTATCACGAGATCCAGAAGTTTCACACTCAGGTGCTCCGAGTGAAGGACAGAGACGATTTCCCCATGCTGCTGCTTGGAAATAAGGTGGACCTGGAAGAGCACAGAGTGGTAACTAACCCATCACACCTAACTAACCCTCACACCTAACTAACCCATCATCACTAATTCTCACGCCTAACTAATCCTCACACCTCACTAACCCATCACATCTAACCCATCACACCTAAGTAGCCCATCACATCTAACCATCTCACTTAACTAACCCTCACACTTTACTAATCCATCACATCTAACTAACCCATCACACCTAAGTAACCCATCACATCTAGCCATCACACCTAACTAACCCATCACACCTAACTAACCATCACACCTAACTAACAATCACACCTAAGTAACCCATCACATCTAACTAACCCATCACACCTAACTAACCATCACACCTAAGTAACCCATCACATCTAACCATCACACATAACCATCACACCTAACTAACCCATCATATCTGACTAAACCATCATGCCTAACTAACCATCACGCCCATCACATCTGAGTAACCCATCAACCTAACTAACCCTAACACCTAACTAACCCATCACACCTAACTAACCCATCACACCTGACTAACCATCACACTTAACAATCAGACCTTACTAAGCCATCAGACCTGGCTAACCCATCACACCTAACTAACCCATCACACCTGACTAACCATCACACCCGACTAACCATCACACTTAACTAACCCATCACATCTGAATAACACATCACACCTAACTAACCCATTACATCTGACTACTGAACCCAACTACTGATTTAAAAACTCTTCTCGGTAACACTCTAATGAGATGGTAAAACTGATGACCTGGTTTGATGTAAAGAAACTATTTCTAAATTTAAATAAAACAAAATTTATGGACTTTGGTAATAGAAAAAAGGAGGAACAGGTCAATATGTCAGTTGATGGAACACAAATCGAATGAGTATATGAAGTAAGGTTTTTGGGTGTATTGATGATCATAAACTTTCTTGGAAGTCTCATATTCAGTACATTAAAGCAAAAAATTCTAAATGCATTGCAGTTATCAATAGAGCAAAATATTGCTTGGATTGTCATGCACTTAAAATTTGATTTTGTTGCTGCTTTAGGATTTTGTTGCTGCTTTAGGATTTTGCTGCTGCTTTAAGGATTTTGTTGCTGCTTTAGGATTTTGCTGCTGCTTTAAGGATTTTGTTGCTGCTTTAGGATTTTGTTGCTGTTTTAAGTATTTTGTTGCTGCTTTAAGGATTTTGTTGCTGCTTTAGGATTTTGCTGCTGTTTTAAGTATTTTGTTGCTTTAAGTATTTTGTTGCTGCTTTAAGTATTTTGTTGCTGCTTTAGGATTTTGTTGCTGCTTTAACTATTTTGTTGCTGCTTTAGGATTTTGTTGCTGCTTTAAGTATTTTGTTGCTGCTTTAGGATTTTGCTGCTGCTTTAAGGATTTTGTTGCTGCTTTAGGATTTTGTTGCTGTTTTAAGTATTTTGTTGCTGCTTTAAGTATTTTGTTGCTGCTTTAGGATTTTGCTGCTGCTTTAACTATTTTGTTGCTTTAAGTATTTTGTTGCTGCTTTAGGATTTTGTTGCTGCTTTAACTATTTTGTTGCTGCTTTAGGATTTTGTTGCTGCTTTAAGGATTTTGTTGCTGCTTTAGGATTTTGTTGCTGCTTTAGGATTTTGCTGCTGCTTTAAGTTTGTGCACTGATAGATGAAACAAAAAAACATTACATCTAACTAACCCAATAAACCTAACTAACCCATCACACCTATCTAATCCATCAAACCTAACTAATCCATTACATCTGAATAACCATCACACCTAAAAATATCTGCAAAATCACTGGCATGCTCCTTTAGCTTTTCAGATCAGTGCATCATGACATATTATCATGTATGTACACAACAGGCCAGAAGTTTAAGGCCACTCCCAGATTTTTCTAAAAATCATCAACACACTGTTTGTTTTATAATTTGTTGCACAGGAAATGACAAAAATATATAAAATAAATGTAACTAATTAGTTTTCTAGAAGAATCAGTCACCAGCAGCACATCACGTAGCCGCTCTGGCTACAGAAATGATTTTTCATGAAGGCATCAGTCTGTATTAGTGCAGCACTCCTGCTGTGTTCCAACTCCCTGCTGATGTGTTTTAACATTCTATTCCTGCTGTCTGCCTTCTCCCACATCATTTAGGATTAACGTGCTGCACAGTCTGCTCATGTTGCTGCTCTGCATGTAAAACATGGGAGGGGGGGTCAGTAATGCTGTGGGGGGGTTTTGGGGAGAGAGATCTGGAAACTTGGTCCAAAGGAAATTATGGAATTAAAGGAATTATGAAGAAAGAGAATTACCATTCCATCCTCCAAAGATACACGATTCCATCCGGTTTACAAATTATTGGTCAGAATTTCATTCTTCAACAGGAAACGATCCAAAATATTCATCAAAATGATGCTAAAATTACATCCATTCAGAAGAGAAGCAAAAGGTCTTAGAATTCTGACTTGGCCAGAGGAGGTTACTTTGACAAAACCGAAGTCTGAAATGACTTCAAAGTGCTCTGGTTGACTAATTCTTCTTCAAAACTAATTAGTTACATTTATTTTATGTATTTATGTAATTTCCTGTGAAATAAATTGTAAAACAAACAGTGTATTGATGATTTGTTTTTTAAATCTGGGTGTGACCTCAAACTTCTGGCCTGTAGTTTATGTACATCAGTATGTACGTACATACACTTATGTGTATGTACCGGTATGTGTATGTGATGTACACTTATGTACACACTTAAGTGTGTACATACATACTGTACATACAGTATAGTCAGTCAGGAGAGGATGATGTAAATGTATTTCCATCCTCTNTACATACATACTGTACATACAGTATAGTCAGTCAGGAGAGGATGATGTAAATGTATTTCCATCCTCTTTGTGCAATTGAAGAGGATAGAAAAGAAAATGTGAGCTCAGTTTGACAGGATGATGATGATGATGACGACGATGATGATGATGATGATGATGATTAGCTGGGATCTTACAGGAAGGATCTTGTGTTTCTTGTCTCAGATCTCTCAGGAGGATGCCCAGGCGTTTGCCAGAGAGAACAGGATCCACTACATGGAGGCTTCAGCTAAGAAACGCTACAACGTGGACGAGGCTTTCCTGGAGCTAGTGCGCATTATCAGGTACCGCCACACCCCACTCAGGTACAGTACTGTCTCAGGTACTCAGGTACCGTCACGTCTTACTCACTATTCTACTCCAAACATCCAGAAAGATGGAGAGCAGGAGCCTGAAGAGCCCAGAGAAAGGATGGTTGTTGCTATGACGTCATGTTTGATGAATGAGCTGTTTCACATGTCCACAGTGATTGGCTGACAAGGGACCAGCTTCCTGTTTCCATTTTAAAGGACCATACTGGTGGTTTTGCATGTTTGAGCCCAATATATACAGTTTTCACACATGTTATGTTCCTGACAGCTATTAACCAAAACATACTACTGGAGTGGTAAATATTAGAATTGTTTTTCCGACCTTCCAGACTGTCATTTCTTTCAGTTCATTCCACTACAACATAAAAAATCACCTTTAGAGTCTTGAAACGTGTTTGAGATAAATAATCCATCACAGAGAACAGATCGTGTAGTAAATATTTTTTGTTGAGGTTACTTTATTTAACCGATCCAACACAGAACTGCATGGAAGACAATGTACGTCTCCGCCAGGTAATATAGTTCCAGGAGAAACCTGCTTTTACTGACAAATTAAAAACAACCTTGTCTTCTACATTCACCTGTGAGTCTTAGCAGGTGAAACATTGAATTTTAAGGTGTGTATCACCTGATTTGACTTTGAACGATCAGAGGATTTGGCAAAATAACAGGAAAAGTAAAATATAGTTTTATGTTTTGTGAAATAGCTGTACATGGGTTGTATTTATTGGAATTAAACATGCAAAATCACCATTATGGTCCTTTAAAATGTCCCAATGTAAATTTGAAGGAGACATGTCTGAGTTCAGCTGCTGTTAAATATGGACAGAGGACGTCAGGCTGCAGGGACAGATGATGCTGTGATATTTATGTCCATCCTCATCTTTTGATGCCGTTTTTATGTCTTTGAGCAATAAAGTGTCTGGATAGGAAGCTGGATTTATGTTTGGGTTCAAAATGTAACTTTGACATGAAAATTCTACAAAAGACAGAAAAGTGTGATGTCCACACATCAGTTTCCTCAGGTAAAGCTAAAGTAGGATTAAACGTGGACCCACAGTAAAACCTGCTGTGACGTGTTTGCAGACAGACGAGTGAAAAAGATGTGAATTATTCATTTTTCTCTGCGTTACTTCAGGAGATTTCAGGAGATGGAGAATCCTCCTCTTCCTGCCCATCACAAGAAAGAAAAGAGTGGCGGCTGTCCCTGCACCCTCCTCTGAGCACGGTTACCATGGACACCATAACCTCAGCCACAGGAGCGTGTGTGTGTGTGTGTGGTGTGGTGTGTGTATACGTGTGTGAGAGAGAAGCAGGTAGAATTTCATTGCAGTTTTTGCCAAATGAACACTGTAAATCCTTTGAATGCTGATAAGGATGAAAGGACGTGAGAGCCGAATCTGAAGGAGCAGCAGAGGAAGAGGAAGAGGAAGGTGGCGTGGAGACCCAGAGGTTAGAGGAAGGAGGAAGAAGCCTCCTCAGGACGTTTAGTTTGGACAGAAGTCTGACTGTCTGCAGGTACATCGCTCAGCTTTTCCTTCAGAAACAGATTTTTCCAGATTATTGCTGGCTCTTTCAGAGAGTGGTGCGGCGCGTCTTTGACAACACTTTTTGTTGCGTTACATGAATGAAAGATGAAAATGGAATATTTACATCAATTATCAGCTTCTTCTGCTGAGGACGGCGAGCTGTCAGATATTTACAACGCCAACATGTCGTAAAGAAAACGCACAGCGCCAGATTTAACACGCTGATCAGGGCAAATATTCTATCAAGTATGTTACATCATTCAGACTTGTCTGTTTTTAGTGTTTGTCTTTAAAGACGTGGTGCTACAGTATTTCCTTGTTTACATGACAGGAAGTGATTTATAAAACACACCGTCACACTAAAATGAAGACGAGTTTCAGTCTGACAGTAAATTTCATCATATGATATCTGATGATGCTTAAACTTAAACTGTATGTCTCACCTGTTAATAATCAATACATTGATACATAAAAACATTCTGCTGAACAGTTTATTTCAATGGAGAGTGTTGATCTGATCTCACACACACACACACACACCTCCCAGTAGTGTGTGGATCTCTTATTTCTCTTCTCTTAGCGTTAATCTGTTAAAACATGGAGCTCTAAATCAGAGATTCTGTTTCTTTGCTGCTTAACGTTTCAGTTTCTCTTTAAAGGAAACTCAGACAATATTAGGCTCAGACATTTTGCATATTTGAGCCTAATATTCAATTTTCATACATGTTACGTTGCTGACAATCATTTCCAAAAGGATGAAACCGTATTTCAGCTTTCCTGATATTTTGCAAAATCTCTTAATCTTTCAAAATCAAATATTCAAGTGATACACCCACCTTAAAAATCCATGTTTCTCCTGCTAATAGTTACACAGCCTTATGAAGTCACGGTCCTTTAAATTTTTCCATAAACACAGGTCTTCTTTTGGGACTATATTCCCCGGTGGAGGCATACATTCACTCCACGCTTTTTATTGAGCTTAAACACTAAAATTACATAACTTCTAAAAAAACCTGAATACACGTCTTGTTGGTGATGATGGATTACCTATCCCAAGAACGTTTACAGTATCAACAAGTTGATTTTAATAGCAGAATGAACTGAAACCAATGGAGGTCTGGAAGGTAGGAAAAACATTTTTAATTCACCGTTCCAGTAGTATGCTTTGGGAAATGATTGTCAGTAACGTTACGTGTATGAAAAGTGAATATATTAGGCTCAAACATGCATTTCAGTGATTGTGGGGTTCTAGTATGTGTGTGTGTGTGTGCGTGCGCATGTGCACGTGCATGTGCGAGCTCTGCGGGACCAAGAAAAACTTTGACGCTTTAGCATTTAGGATCTGTTTCTCTTTTCAAACAGCTACTGCATCACCTGTGTTCTATGTTTCACCTGTTACTGCGTCTGCATGCTGATTGGTTTAAAGAAATGAGTGTTTGTGAGCGGCCATGTTGAAATGACATTAACACAGAACTCAGAGCTGAGGAAGCTTGTCTGACGTTCTGAGTAGGAACTGAGTTGAGGAGACATTTTCTTTGTCTTTTCCCAGTCAGAGGTTGGAAATTCCAAGGTGTGAGTTTAAGTCAAACGCAGCATAAATTTCTTCTTCGTGTCCAGTCTGTCAGCAGGCTGCAGACGGCGTCCCCTACTGCCTTCCAGTGTTACCACTCACCTGTCTGTGTCTCAGGAACCGATTTAAAGGTCTACCTGGTAGAGAAAAAGTCACAGTCATTCAAATATAAAGATTTATCTCCAAATTTCAAATGTAGATTATATGATGATTTGACGAGAGAGAGAGAGAGAGAGAGAGAGAGAGAGAGAATCCCATCAAGAACTTAAACCTGAAAGGTTCATCCTCAGGAGAGTGAAGCCAAGCTTTCTTTTTCAGATATGGGGACAGACAGACAGGCAGATGGACTGATAGACAGATGTAGGAACAGAAGTTTGAGGATGGTTAATGATGATTTCAGAAGACATTTCTCATCAATGACACAGACACATAGCTAACATGCTAATCTGAAGCTAATAAAAGTTGTTTAATCAGTGTTTAAGCTTCAAAAATAAGATTTCATAATAATAAAAAAAAAAAGCTGCTTCATATCTTGTATTTCATTTTCTTTGGTTGGTTTGGGGTTAGTTCTTTCTTTAAATAAGAATTTTATATTTTTATGTAGCTAAAAACCTGAAATTCACATCAATGTTTTGTTGAAATGAAAGTCAGATATGTTTTGTACATGATTAAAGTATTTACATGGAATTTTCTCTGTTGTGCCTTTTGTGACGTTTTGTTTGTTTTCTGTATTTGTGTATATTCGTTTAATGATTTTCTTCAAAGATAATCAAATTCTCATTATCTTCATAAGTTAGAAGATGGATGATTATGATTCTCCAGGTTTTACTTCCAACCAAAGCTGACAGTTCAAACCAGTCTGAGTCATGTTTGGCTGCAGGTAAAACCTGCGGTGGAGTCGAAGCATCACAGGAACGTGAATCACTTCCTGTATTCATATTCAGGCACTTTTTTAGGTTTATATTAATATGTGAGCATAACTGTGTTGCATTATGGTACATTAAGACTGTACTGAAAAATCTGCATCACATTATAGTTTGTTTTATTATATTTCCTGTGTGAAAGCAGGACTTCCTTAAACACTTTTAGTATTTTCACAATTACAACTTCAAATTCTAACTTTAAAAACTCAGATGAGTTTAAAGCTCTTTCACTTCATGAACAGTTTGGACTTTAAAAATTGAATGAAAGTTTGTCTGCCTTTAACCTCATGAATAATCAGTAATGTATGTCATGCTCATGAGAAAGATGAAGCAGGTGAATGTGAGGACAGGTATGCAGCAATGTGCCTGCAGGTATGGAAGGGGACGGACAGGTTGCAGGTCCCTCCTCCTGCTGCTATGCGGTCCAACAGGTTTGGGACGAGACGATTCTCTGCGAACACCACAACAGCTTTTAGTGTTCAGATGCTTCACATCAAACTAAGCTTCATGTGTCCCAAAATATAAACCCACAAGAGGAAGTTTCCCTGGAGACACCGACCACAGCCTTCAGCAGGTAAGGATCAGGGTCAGAAGCAGGATCAGGGGATCCACTCATCCTGCTGCCTGGTCAGAGCATTTATTTTTCTGTTTGGGCTCCAGCAGGAAGAGGAGGCCTCGTTTGGAGGAAACATGGCAGCCTTACTGCAGGTGTGTCTGAGCGTGCTGTCGCTGCTGCATCTGGCTCACTGCAACGCCGCCTACAGGCACAGTCCAGGTAAAACACCTGTGCTGAAAGTAGAACTTTCAGAGCAAAACAGGCTTTAAGACGCGCTGATTCTTTTGTCTTCTTGTACCGCCTCCTGCTGTGATTGGACCAAATGTCCATCACGGCTTGCTGTATCACTGCTGAGCAGGAATCAGTTTCAAAGACTGATTCACCACGTCTTTTTGTCCCCAAAGTTCTACTTTCTATGAAGTAAACACGCAACGCTCGGCCTCAAACGTACTCTCGGCCTCTAACACGTTTGGCCTTGAATACATAACATTCAGCCTCAAACGAGTAATGTTTGGCCTCAAGCATGTAACGCTCAGCCTCGAATATGTAAGCAAGGCAGAAAGAAGCTAAACTAGCTTAGCTGGTATCAAGTCATCACTGCACACTCGCTAACCTTCCTGTTAGCATTCAGAGATTTCAGCAAAATAATCCATAATCTGACCTGACATCTTGTTTGGTTTTAATGTTATGACATCACACAGCAACACAAACACTTGACATGTATGTCATTTAGTGCATTAGAAATTGTCACAATAATAAAACTCAGATTAAGCTTGAACATGAAATGAGGACCTTTGACTAACAGCACTGTGATGTAGGAAAAAATGATTGATGACATAAAATCATCGTGTGCATCTTCTAAGATATTTACTGAAAATACCAGTTATTAATTCTTCTTTGATGACTACGTTGTGCTTCTTGTCTTTTACTGGCTAAAAGTAAATTTTTTTCAAAATTATTTTATACATCTGATTCTTTTACAATTTCACAGCATCATTTATGCAAAATATATCTAAAAAAAAAAATTTAATTTATTATTTTTATTCAAAGTGTTCAGTTTTTAAATAATGCCATGAATCCAGTGCTAACATGCTATAGCCTAGCGTAGCATAGCATAGCATAGCAGGATAGCATAAGGATAAGACAAATAAAGCATTTCCTTTTTTTTTTATTATTTTTTAAATTTATTTATTCATTTCATTATTGTTTTTGCAATTGTTTGATTAATCATTTTATTTATGAAATGGTACAAAATGTTATAAAAAGTGACATAAAATTGTATACACATTTTGTGTGATCAACCAATCCAAATTATTCACAGTGGCATACAGTAAAATCATGAAATTCTCCTTTTTGAAATTCTGAAGTCAACAAATTATTTATAATTTTATGTAAAATGTTTAATGAATAAATGACTTCAGAGGAGTAATAATTACATTTTCTGTCAAAAGTCATAATATTTTAATAAAAGACAGCCTTTGTTAAATGAAGATACAGTGTGATTTAATCAGATGACTGTGTGTGTGTGTGTGTGTGTGTGTGTGTGTGTGTGTGTGCGTGTGTGTCCTGCAGGGCGTCCCATACAGTTGGACGGGCCTGCGGCGTCCTCCTTCCTGTCTCGCTCGTTGCTGTATAACAGCTGGGACTTTGAGCTGCTGGTGCCTGACAACCTGCAGAGGGAGTGCATGGAGGAAATATGCAGCTACGAGGAAGCCCGGGAGGTCTTTGAGGACAACTTGCAGACAGTAAGGCTGACCTTTGACCTCACTGCCTCTCTATCTGCTGCTCCCACAGACTGTGTGATCAGAGTGACTGTGATATCATGTTTGATTCCTCTCAGATTGTGAGACAAATGCCTGATGAAATGTTGTGCAATGCTGACAAATAGAAAAAATATACAAGCAGGAAGCTTGTAATTTTTAATTCAAAATTTAGTTCCTGGACGTGTCTCATATTGGGATAATCTGCAGTTCATGGATATGTCTCATGTTGTGATAATCAGTGGTTCATGAATGTGTCTCATATCATGATAATCTGGTTCATTGATATGTCTCATATCATGATAATCTGTTGTTCCTGGACATGTCTCATATTGTGATAATCTGTGGTCCATGGATGTGTCTCATATCATGATAATCTGTAGTTTTTACATCTCATATTGTGATAATCTGTAGTTCCTGGATGTGTCTCATGTTGTGATAATCTGCGGTTCATGGACATGTCTCATATCGGGATAATGTGCGGTTCATGGATGTGTCTCATATCATGATAATCTGTAGTTTCTGGACGTGTCTCATATTGTGATAATCTGCAGTCCATGGACATGTCTCGTTGTGATATTCTGTAATTTCTGGATGTGTTTCATATTGTGATCATCTGCGGTTCGTGGACATGTCTCATGTCATGATAATCTGCAATTCATGGACATGTTTCATATTGTGATAATCTGTGGTTCATGGATGTGTCTCATATCGTGATAATCTGTAGCTCCTGGACATGTCTCATACTGTGATAATCAGTGATTCATGGACATGTGTCATATCGTGATAATCTGTAGTTTCTTGATATCTCATATCATGATAATCTGTAATTCCTGGATGTGTCTCATATTGTGATAATCTGCGGTTCATGGACATGTCTGATGTTGTGATAATCTGTGGTTCATGGACATATCTCATATCATGATAATCTGTAGTTCCTGAACGTGCCTCATATCATAATAATCTTCATTTTATGGACATGCCTGATATCGTGATAATCTGTAATTCCTGGACGTCTCATAATGTAATAATCTGCTGTTCATGCATGTGTCTCATACTGTGATAATCTGTAGTTCCTGAGCGTGCCTCATATCGTAATAATCTGCCGTTCATGGACATGTCTCGTATCAGTATGTGGGACCACAATTTTGGATCTACCTGCAGGGATGTCTTCAGGTTTTTCTCAGAACCGTTATCTTTTAATCTGAGACAAAACTTGCACATTGTGTAGAGGCTTTACATTATTACGCCTGCAGGGAGGGAACAATTACCAAACCTTCATATCAGCACTACAGTGAAATGTAGGTTCAGTTTTTACATTTTACCATAGTCAAGTAAATGAAAGTATTAATCGTACAGTTACAGTCATCTGAAACATGATGGTGCTTGTGAATCAGAGTAGATTCATTAGTTTGTATGTCCAGTTTGAGGTTTTTGTGCAGGTTAGCAGCTCTGTTTCTTGGATGTGTTTGACACATGAAAATTCAGATTTCGGCTTAAGTTAAAGAAAAGCAGAACAACTTCTAAGTAAAGATACTCCCTGTGTTTGGGTAGCAGGAAAGAAGCATTGCTGAAGCTGAATGTGAGGATGGAGACAGCCTAAGCCTGATGTGAAGCAGAGTTGGACGTTCTGCTCTCACTAATGGACAAACATGGTGGACACTTTTCAGTTGATTGCGATAAGTTGAGACAAATGTCATCAAGAAAAAGCCTTCAGACATATTTGTCTTCAGGTTTGATGACTCACATCGTCAGTAACATTTCCACCTGAGAATCTTGTGTAAACATCGATATTGAGGTGGCGTTTGTAGAGAGATTATAAAGTTTTTTTTTCAGACTGCTCTGATGGCTGCTTATGCTGAAGTGATTTTTATATTTTCTGATTAAATCTTCTTTTGCTTACATTTTTCAGGATGTATTCTGGAGCTCATACATCAACAGTCACGGTAATGCTGTAAAACATCCATCATCACAGTCTCTTTACAGAACAGAATGTCAAATGATATCAGGTTTAAAGGACCATACCGGGCATTTTGCATGTTTGAACTCAATAAATACTCCCCATATACATGTTACTGCCAATCAATTTCCAAAACACTCTAACTGTTTAGTTTTTGTTTTTCATTATCTATTTATTTTTGCCAAATCCCCTAATCTTTCCAAATAAAATGTAAGGTGATACACCCACCTTAAACATTAAACATTATTACGCCTGCAGGGAGGGAACAATTACCAAACCTTCATATCAGCACTACAGTGAAATGTAGGTTCAGTTTTTACATTTTACCATAGTCAAGTAAATGAAAGTATTAATCGTACAGTTACAGTCATCTGAAACATGATGGTGCTTGTGAGNATAGTCAAGTAAATGAAAGTATTAATCGTACAGTTACAGTCATCTGAAACATGATGGTGCTTGTGAATCAGAGTAGATTCATTAGTTTGTATGTCCAGTTTGAGGTTTTTGTGCAGGTTAGCAGCTCTGTTTCTTGGATGTGTTTGACACATGAAAATTCAGATTTCGGCTTAAGTTAAAGAAAAGCAGAACAACTTCTAAGTAAAGATACTCCCTGTGTTTGGGTAGCAGGAAAGAAGCATTGCTGAAGCTGAATGTGAGGATGGAGACAGCCTAAGCCTGATGTGAAGCAGAGTTGGACGTTCTGCTCTCACTAATGGACAAACATGGTGGACACTTTTCAGTTGATTGCGATAAGTTGAGACAAATGTCATCAAGAAAAAGCCTTCAGACATATTTGTCTTCAGGTTTGATGACTCACATCGTCAGTAACATTTCCACCTGAGAATCTTGTGTAAACATCGATATTGAGGTGGCGTTTGTAGAGAGATTATAAAGTTTTTTTTTCAGACTGCTCTGATGGCTGCTTATGCTGAAGTGATTTTTATATTTTCTGATTAAATCTTCTTTTGCTTACATTTTTCAGGATGTATTCTGGAGCTCATACATCAACAGTCACGGTAATGCTGTAAAACATCCATCATCACAGTCTCTTTACAGAACAGAATGTCAAATGATATCAGGTTTAAAGGACCATACCGGGCATTTTGCATGTTTGAACTCAATAAATACTCCCCATATACATGTTACTGCCAATCAATTTCCAAAACACTCTAACTGTTTAGTTTTTGTTTTTCATTATCTATTTATTTTTGCCAAATCCCCTAATCTTTCCAAATAAAATGTAAGGTGATACACCCACCTTAAACATTAAACATTATTACGCCTGCAGGGAGGGAACAATTACCAAACCTTCATATCAGCACTACAGTGAAATGTAGGTTCAGTTTTTACATTTTACCATAGTCAAGTAAATGAAAGTATTAATCGTACAGTTACAGTCATCTGAAACATGATGGTGCTTGTGAGCAGGTCAAGGTTTCACCTGCTCACACTAAAAAGTCATCTTAAATCTTACATCTTTCCAGTTCGGAAAAAACAAAACTCCACCTGAAAATTATTTACATATTTAAAAAAAGAAATCCTATAAAATAAAAACTAGCTCCTGGATATTCCCATGTTTTTATTTTTATTTTTTTTCTTCAGCACGTGCCCCTGATGGAGATACACATTGGGTAAATTAAGTAACCAGCAAAAAAAAAAAAAAANAAAAAAAAAAAAAAAAGTTTTAATAGACGTTGCATTTGCTGTGATGGATTATTTATCTCAGCACATTTCAAGTCTCTACAAATTGATTTTTATGTTGAACTGGAATGAACTGAAACCAATGACAGTCTGGAAGGTAGGAACAACAATTCTAATATTTACTACTCCAATATGATGTTTAGGAAAATGGTTGGCAGTAATGCAGCATGTATTAGGGTTGTATTTATTGGGCTCAACCATGCAAAACCATTGGTATCATCCTTTAAATAACAGTACATGCTTAGTCTGTATGATTAATACATTATTTCCTAATTACATTCTATTAATTGTTTGGTTAACTGATCATTTAGACATGAAGATCTTCCTAGTAATGTAGTGATCAATAACATGAGTGGTAACCAGAGACTGATATTTGGTGTGTCAGGTGATGAGTGATGCCTGGTGATTGGTGCTAATGATGAATGGTGGCTAGTGATTGGTTCCTAATGATGCGTGATGGATAAGTTGTGGCTGGTGATTGATCAATGAAGATGAGTGTGTCAGATGATGTGTGGTGATTGGTGGTTGGTGATTGGTTGTTGATGATGAGTGTGTCAGATGATGAGTGGGGGTTAGTGATTGGTTGTTGATGATGAGTGTGTCAGGTGATGAGTGGTGATTGGTGATTGGTTGCTGATGATGAGCTGTCAGGTGAGTGTTGGTGAAAACAGTAGGGTGATGTTCCTAACGTGTGCCTGCAGGGGCGGCACCCAGGGTGGACGTGTCCGGGCTGGTAGCAGGGATCCTGGCTGTCCTGGTGTCCGCTGTAATTGCCACTGTTCTGGGAATCTACTGCTACAAAGCCAAGAACAAAAGTGGGAGGAGGCCAGCCAAGTAAGTTTATTCTAACACAGACCCCTGGGGCTCCCCAGTGACGGCTCCTCAAGAAGGCCATTATGGCTGCCGTTCATCCAGCTCTTTGCTTCAGACCAACGTGTCTCACCAACTACTGAGCAGATTGCCATGAAACTTGCTTAGCTATTCATGGTTCCTGGGAATAATTCCTAGTGATGCTGGTGACCCTCTGACCTTTCCTCTGGTGCTACCATCAGGTCAAGATTTCCCCTTAAAAAAAACTTTGGTCTGTTAGAATGTATTTTTAAACTAAAGCTTGGATATCCAGTGAAGTTTTCTATGACGATTAATTTATTAGGATGAATCTGAATATTTTTCCCCTAGCAGCATCACTCGGCAAAATGTTTTAATTGCACCCTAAATACCCTGAAATCTACTGAGCATATTGCTATGATGTTTATTGAGCACCAGAGAATGAGTTCTTTTTATTTTAACAAGTACAGTGCCCATTCAAAACATGCCTGTTCAGACCGGGCCAGACTTTATGGTGTGCGCCGCAGCCTGCCATAATTAAGTTCTGCACATCCTCGTGAGCTAGTTTTGTTTACTGTGTGGGGTCNGCCGCAGCCTGCCATAATTAAGTTCTGCACATCCTCGTGAGCTAGTTTTGTTTACTGTGTGGGGTCAGGTTGAGACCATGGTACTGGACTGGAGCATATGCTGCCACGCCGGAGAATATCCTGCCGCCTCGCCCAGAGCGTATCGGGCCAAGTGGACTTCTTTTTACCAGTATAGCTCAATTTGAGAGCTGTTCATCCAAACAACTTCACACGCGACACTGCACGTCCTTGGATTAGTTCATACAGTGCTGGGTTGTAGAGATATTGGACAGACAGAGATTTCTGTCTTTATAGTTGGACGGTGCTATCACATTTCCTCTAGTGCCACCTTCAGCACACTGTGTGCATTTTAAATCCTTGTACTAGTAAGAATAACCATCTAAGAATAACCATGAGTATGTTTCTTCCTGTAGGGTTGTACATTGTAGTTTCTGGGTGCACTTGCAGGACTTTTTAATCTTATTGGGTTTTGGTTTTATCTTGTTCAGTGGATTCATTAGTTCTCATGCATGTTGTACGTTCAGCGTTCCAGTGATGATACCAGCAGACAGCAGTCCAGCCCCAGAGATGGTGCCTCTTTCTGTGATCAGCGTTCCAGGTTTACCCAGCTACAGTGACGCTCTGAACCGCAGCGGGCAGCACGACGCCCCCCCACCGCCCTATTCTGGGTATGAAGACACTCAGTATAGTAAAACTCTTCTTTCACTGTAGCTTCATGTAAGTCAGGTCCCAGTTTGAGATTAATTCTTCCTCATACTGAAATCATTCAAGCTGAGAAATCAAATATCACAATATCCTCCAGGCTTGGTTCTAGTTGAAGTTACCAGTACGTTTTCTGTATTTTATTCAATAAAACCATGACCAAAAGCTCTAGATACTAAACTCTCACAAGAACTATCAATTCCACAACCCTTTAAAATTAATAACAACAACAATACTTCTCAACAATCCTAAAGCATACCAAACTCTGCCATCTTTTTTTTTTTTTTTAACAGTAATTTAGTGTGTCATGCATCCAAAGGTAAAAAACCAGTTGAGGAAGTTTTTATTTCCCTGTGCCTCCAAAAGAAATATTTTCCCATATGAAATGATTAAGAATAGAATTAGTCGTAGAATGTTCGTGAACTAATATTGCAGAAAAAGCACTGAATTCACACACAAATTTATGTCAGTCAAGGTACATAATTGGAAAAATCCCTTTAAAGGCAGATACAACATGTACCATTAAAAAAAGCAAAATTATTACAAGTTCTCACGTCATTTCTATGAGAGCCATACACTATCTCAGCTGTTCAAAATGCCAAAAAAAAAAAAAAAAAAATNAAAAAAAAAAAAAAAAAAATTCAAAAAGATGTAGATATTAGCTAAACATTATGACTAATTTGAATCATTACTCTAAATAAATCAGGGTTAGAATAAATCACCGTCATGTACTGAAAGGAAAGAAAACACCGAGACTGTAGGCTGATGTACAGTGTCCATGCACTCAGAAAGATGTTCCTGTCTTTGTCCACAGGGGGGCGCCGTCAGAACCCGCAGATCTCGCAGATAACGGAGCAGAGGAGGAGGAGGAGGAGGAGTGAACAAGCTGCTTCATGAGAGTTCATTGGATAGTTAGAGAAAACTTATAAATACAGTTTATAATACAGAGATGAGTGAAATCATGATACAATCTCAGAATATAACTACACACTCACGTTGGCTGGTGGACCTAACTCTGCTGTACAGGTGTATGTGTGTGTGTGTGTGCGTGTGTCTACAGTCCTAAAATGCTTCTCATCTGATCTAAAAGACCTCTCCATTTAGGGAGACGATTATTTCAACAAGAAGAAGCCAAAACATGGATGTATATAATGACTTACACAATGTACATATGTCTGCTGTCATTTTATTCATTTTACTGTAACTTGTTAATTTTTGTAGGTATAGCTGAGTTAACGCGTCCAAATGTTATCAGCATCAGTTTTTACATATTGTATTGGTGTATTTTTTATTTCTAATAATACAGCTGAGCTCTCTCACCTCACTCCATCTCTACCGCCTTCATCCCTACAATGCTACACCACAATGTCTGTGCATGACAACTGTGTGTGTGTGTGTGTGTGTGTGTGTGTGTGTGTNATGAGAGAGAGAGAGAGAGAGAGAGAGAGAGAGAGAGATGCAGAGGATGAAGCAGCCAGTCATTCTTGTTAAAAATGGCGTCGTGAACAAAATGAGGGAGTGTGTGTGTGTGTGTGTAGTTGAGTGTGTGTGAGCAGCATCAGCTTCACTTTTTCAGACAGCATGCAGCATCTGTAGCTCCCATCAGCTGCAAAAAGGAGACAATAGACAGTGAGATATATGGGGAGAGGAGGGAGGAGGTGCTCCTGGCTGCTGTGACCCCCCCCANCCTCCCGCTCCTTCTCCTCCCTCCATTCCTCCCACTCTACAGGCTCGTCAAACGGAGAAACAAACAGAAGCGAGTGCAGAGAGGAGAAGACATTCCTCCCTCCCTCCCTCCCTTTCTATCTCTCCATCTTCACCCAGCCTTTCTTTCATGGAGAGGAATTATCCCGCTGCAGGATTTGGGGATCTGGGGGCTGGGACGGGATGGAGTTACGACAGATCGACCAAAGCAAGGTAAGCGTGAGTGACCGGAGCGTGGGCAACAATGCCACGGACACGCAAATGCTGCACTGAGCGGGTTCACGGCGCTGCTGCACGGCCAGCAGCCTCAGGTACAGCCGCCGCGTTCATTACCGGAGGGGGGGAGGAGGGGGGTGCGATGGAAGGTGAACAGTGATACTGAGACAGCGGAGGAGAGGGGAGGCACGGAGGGGGGATGGGCTGCTGGAGAGGCTTTAAAAAAAAGAAGAAGAAGAAAGGGAGAAAGACGTGAGACATGTATGTTCCAGCAGTGCATTGTTTGCATTGTTGTGTGTCCGCTGCAGCTGTGTATGTGTGTGTGTGCGTGTGCGTGTGTTACCTGAACCAAAGCTCCTGATGTGAGGCAGCAGCCGGACAGCATGCAGGGCTGCATGCAGGGCTGCATGTTTATCCGTTACACTCACCTGGTTCATGGAAATGTTAGAAAAAAAAACAAAACAAAACAAAAAAAAAAAAAAAAAAAAAACTCCAAATGGTAACAAACGATTACCAGTGGCGATTAAAAAAATAATAAAAATAAAAATCAGCTGTATGGACACAGCTGACAAAGCTATCTGATGCTGTGATGAATAAATAAGAATAAACGATCAATAAAAAATTATGTTATCAGAGCTTAATGTTAATACACGGTAATCCGATAGAAGTAACGTAACGCTGCACAATAACTGCTTGTTACTCGCCTCTCCAGTAACACATGCTAACGTTAGCTTTGAGCATACCATAGTACACTATGTAACACCTGCTTGCCTGCTTCTGTTACTCAACAAACTTTAGCAAACAGCTAATCATGAAGCTAAACATACAGCTTATCATGTAGTTAAACATACAGCTAATCACAGCTAAACATACAGCTAATCATACAGCAAAAAAAAAAAAATACAGTTAAACATGTAGCTAAACATATAGCTAATCATGTAACTAAACATACAGCTAATCATGTAGCTAAACATACAGCTAATCATGTAGCTAAACATACAGCTAATCATGTAGCTAAACATACAGCTAATTATGTAGCTAAACATACAGCTAATCATGTAGCTAAACATACAGCTAATTATGTAGCTAAACATACAGCTAATCATGTAACTAAACATACAGCTAATCATGTAACTAAACATACAGCTAATCATGTAGCTAAACATACAGCTAATTATGTAGCTAAACATACAGCTAATCATGTAGCTAAACATACAGCTAATTATGTAGCTAAACATACAGCTAATCATTTAGCTGAACATACAGCTAATCATGTAGCTAAACATACATACAGCAAAAACTGCAGATAACCATTCAGCAAAAAATAAAGCTAATGATATAGCTAATTATACAGCAAAAAATTCAGCTAATCATACAGCTAATCATGTAGCTAAACATACAGCTAATACAGCAAAAAACAAAAAACAAAAATAAAACAGCTAACCATTCAGCAAAAAACACAACTTAATACAGCTCATCATACAGCTAATAGAGCAAAAACTACAGCTAATCATTCTTCAAAAAATACAGCTAATTACACAGCTAATCATACAGCTAATTATATAGCTAAGCATATAGCTAAACTATGGCTGGGCGGTAAATTGATTTGATTAATTTGATTTTTGCAAAATGGGTAAAATGGCTGAATCGCCAAATCAATATCTTAAAAAAAAAAAAAAATTAGTATTCTATTTTAGTGATGTCACTGGGGTTGGTGTCACCCAGCTGGTATCTCCGTGTACCAGCTACCAACAATTCAAGTTGTCGATGGGGGGGACACGAACTGGGAGTCATTTGGTTTCACTTTGTCGGTTTCTCTTTCACATTTTTGTGGCTGCCCAAGGTACCGACTTGAAGCTTGGGGGGGGTATCACCAGGTGTCACCCCCTCAGATAGTGTCACCCGGCGTGGTCCGCACCCCCACACCCCCCTTGTGACGCCTCTGTTCTATTTTTAACGGAAAACGCAGCAGCGGGTCGCTTCCCGTCAAACAAGCCCGTCCATCATGTTCCATCATGACACCACGCCCATGAAGCTTTCAGCAGGTCAGACGTGCTGTCAAGACCGAGACAGACAGTTCACCTGACGATGAGCTCATTCCTAAAAAAGTTAACATCACTTCATCACTTGGAAGCGTTCAGTTTTGTGCTTCATGATATTGAGCCAACCATAAAACCTCTGTAAAGTTTGTAGTTGCTGTAGTTCTAAATGTATTTCAGCAGCTGCAACAGAAACACACAGCTGAAGGGCAGCAATGCATGACACTCCGAGATGCAGATGCTAGCTGCAGTCGCAAAGCGCCAGCAATAAAACAAATTATGTTAGCTGCATCATATTCCAGTGTCATGGCATATGATCAGAGAGAGTTCACGGGTAGGAATATTGTAACATGCCAGAGCCTCAAGCCAGAGGCAGCAGACTCACGTTCCTCACAAGGAACCTGTAGCTGTAAAAACCTTTTATTTTGCAAGTTTTCTTTTTTAAATGCCCTACAATTTTATTTAAAAGTATCATTATCTGTTTTTATTACTTTAAAAAAGAAAATACTTATTTGTATGTATTTTAAGTTAGCTTAGAGAAAAACAGGAAAAATCAAGATTAAAATTGAGAATCATCCATAAGTGTGGAAAAAAAATCGAGATTTTATTTTTAGATCGTATCAAACAGCCCTAAGCTAAACATACAGCTAATCATATGGCAAAAAAAATAAATAAAACATTAAAAAATAAATAAATACAGCTAATCACACAGTAACAAATACAACTAATTACACAGCTAATCATACAGCTAAACATACAGCAAAAAAATACAGCTAATCATACAGGTGACCCTACAACTAAACATACAGGTAAGCATACAGCTAATTATACAGCTAATGCTTACACAAATTAGCTAATCCCGTCATACAGCTAATTAATCAGTTCTGAACTTTCAATTTATTATACAGCTAATCATTTGGCTAACCATACAGATAATCATATGGCTAATCCTTCAGCTAACTATATAATTTTATAGATAATCATACAGCTAACAGATAATCATACAGTTATCCATACAGATAACCATACAGATAAATAACTAACATAAATATATTCATACAGCTACCTGACTGCTCATGTGTGTTGTTATTGATATAAATTTACTGTATGTTATTGCCAATGCAGAGGTGTGTTATTAATACAGATGTACTGTAGGTTGTTGCTAATGCAGAGGTGTGTTATTAATA
>VXCM01007097.1:0-32885 GCA_014773175.1 Lucifuga dentata
GGGGTTTTGCTCTATGAGCTCGACGCATGCGCCGACGCATCGGTGTTGCCGGACCCATCACTATAGAACAGGAAAAACAGGAAGAGCTGCAAGCTTAGACAGAATGTGATAATAAAACTCACAGAGCTGCACCTTCATTTTCACACTTCAGTGTGTGTTAGTGAGATTCAGTGGGATATCAGGTGTGTGTGTGTGTGTGTGTTTCTGGTGTATGCTTGGTTTATATTATAGAATAATTTTTTCAATGTGCCTAGTGGCGTCTGATCGTAGTTTTGGAGACTTTGTGACCCCAAAACCCAGCTAACATCTGCAATTCTCCAGCTGTGATGGTTGGAGATTCTTTGGCCACTCAAACCATCATCATCATCATCATCTTCACTATCACTGTATGTCTTCTTCCAGGCCCATTGAAAAAAATATTTGCTTCATGATATGAATTTCTTTTTCTTTTCAATTATTTAACTTTAATTAAAGATTATATTTTTGTTAATATTTTGAATGAAAGATCAAGAGGATAAACATAAAGACTTTTTTCACAGCCTAGTTTGCTTTTATTTACTTGGTAAACAATGTTACCGATATTTGTAGAGAACGTTGTAAGCAGACATGTAGGAGAAGCTCATGACCTGCGTGGAGTAATTTGCTGAGTACACAACTTTAAAATTGGATCATGATCTGGGCAGAAAGCTGGTTATATGGTGAAATATCAGCAGTGAGCCAAATTTGTAAGCTGGCGTATAATCTATGATCGTATCGGCTGTGTCTACCCACGGTGCTTCTTGATGACATGCATTGCTACGTTGGCACTCCATTCCATGCAGTGCCCAAGGAGCAAGGCATCAGGAGTGTAGGCAATGAGAAGAGAGATGCGTAGATGGCTCTTTGCAGCGCAAATACCACCTTAACTAGAAGATGTTATAACAAGTGTGAATCTCTTCTAGTTTGCTCGATTTGATTCAGCTTTTAATGATTAATTAAGTAATTAGGTAAGTAATTTAGGAGATCACATTTGTTGAAATTATCAAATTGTGATTGTCACAATTTAAAGGACCATACCACCTATTTTGTATGTTTGAGCCTAATATATTCAATTTTCATACATGTTACGTTACTGACAATCATTTTCCAAAGCATACTACTGGAACAGTGAATTAAAAATGTTTTTCCTACCTTCTAGACCTCCATTGGTTTCAGTTCATTCTGGTACGCTATTAAAATCAACTTGTTGACACTTGAAACGTTCTTGGGATAGGTAATCCATCATCATGAACAAGATGTGTATTCAGGTTTTTTTTTAGAAGTTATGTAATTTTAGTGTTTAAGCTCAATAAAAAGCGTGGAGTGAATGTATACCTCCACTGGGGAATATAGTCCCAAAAGAAGACCTGTGTTTATGGAAAAATTTAAAGGACCGTGACTTCATAAGGCTGTGTAACTATTAGCAGGAGAAACATGGATTTTTAAGGTGGGTGTATCACTTGAATATTTGATTTTGAAANGTATCACTTGAATATTTGATTTTGGAAGATTAAGATATTTTGCAAAATATCAGGAAAGCTGAAATACAGTTTTATCCTTTGGGAAATGATTGTCAGTAATGTATGAAAATTGAATATATTAAGCTCAAACATGCAAAATGGGTAGTATGGTCCTTTAAACCGAGTATTCTTGATGTCTGGGCAGGTTTAGCTGAATTTAAGATGGACACAAGAGCAGCTAGTGTGGTTGAACATAAACTTTATTCACAGTAATGCTGTATTCTTTGTGAATTCGGAATTTCTGATTTCCAACGGGGAAAAATCAAGACACCCCTCAAGTCAGAATTTGCGACTCGGAAAGTCGGATAAGCTTTCCCAACCCCATATTAGATTTGGATGTCATTCAACATGGCTGCTCACGAACAGTAGTTTCTCTATTTTATAAGTGAATGTGTATAAGAATTTTCTTTAAATCAGTCAGCATATAGACACAGTAGCAGGTTAAACATAGAACACTGGTGCAGTGATGCAGTAGCAGTTTTGAAAATGTAAATAGCTCATAAACATTAAAACATAGCTTCTTTTTGTCCTACAAAACAAAGCACAAGTTTTCATAGAGGCGTCCATGTTCATGTGGTCTCACACTTTGATAGGTTGAATGCATGGTGGTGGTAAATGACGTAATTCCAAGTTATGACTTCCCAGTTCCGAGCTTCAGTGAACGCAGCATGAATTGTTCAGTTAACCTTTGGAAAACAAGCCGCAGAGTTTTGTATATTTTCTTTACAACATGTTGATATGAGAACCTTGGTCCATCTTTCAGTTTTTTGTGTAACAGTGGCAGAGCTGAGATGAGCACAGACAGTCCCAAAGCTGATCAAATGATGAACTTTAACTCTTTTTAACTCTTTTCTTTAACAGGAAATTCGTTCAGAGAAGGACATGCCCAAGGAGGAGAAACATCCGGACTTGCTACCAGGTAATGATGTCAGCTCATTGGTTGAAGTTGTTCATGTTCATTGTCTTGAACATTACCTGGAACAGGTAAAGTTATCACATTCATGACATTAGTCATAATTTGCCTGTTTCAGAGTGTAGATACGTGCAGGATAATACACCCAAACCGTTTGACATTTTTGTTTGACAGGCGACAGTGACAAGTTTCACTGTGTGCTTATTTGTTCTGTTTTTGAGGACAGCAAGAAATTAATTAAAAGATATTATGAAGTCAGTCCTAGTTTTGAAAAATTTAAAAAGCTGATGGGCACAAGAAATGGTAAAGATTTGTTTAATTTGGTTAAGTTTATCAAGAAAATATTGTGCAGCATTTAATTTTTATATGTAAAGTGTTTTGGTTTGTATCTTTGGTTGTATGCTAGTTGTTGCCTATGTTTGTTTATTTTTGTTCCTTATACCCTGGAGATGGGTCTAAAAGTAAATAAATGAAATGAAATAAATGTAACTATGACAGCAAGAAAGCACATTTACCAATATGTTGAAATGTTCCTTTAAATGTTATTAATTAGGAGTTACGAGTTGTTACATGCACCTCTACGTTTGTGGCACAGGTAGTGACATCACTGTGACATTCTACAGGTGAAATGGTGTTCTGTAGCGCTGGCACGGTGCTGAAGCTCACGCATGATGAAATGTCGCAGCATGGGATCTTTGGGACGCTCCTTTGCACCAACTTCCGTGTGTCTTTTATCAGCGATGAGGCGCCAGGGGAAGGAACGGTGAGTTCATGGTGTTTTTTTATTTATTTATTTATTTTTTAACCTTTGTCCTTAGAATTTAGCAAAAGGCTTTTCTTAAAGGAGCATACTGGCGATTTTGCATGTTTGAGCCCAATATAAACAACCTGCTTACATGTTATGTTGCTGATAACCATTTCTGAAAATATACCACTGGAGCAGTAAATTTTAGATGTTTTTTCCTACCTTTGAGGGTACTGTTGGTTTCTTTATTCCAGTACACTATTAAAGGACCATACCTGTCATTTTGCATGTTTAAGCCTAATATATTCAATTTTCATACATGTAACGTTACTGACAAGCATTTCCCAAAGCATACTACTGGAACGGTGAATTAAAAATGTTTTTCCTACCTTCCAGACCTCCATTGGTTTCAGTTCATTCTGGTACGCTATTAAAATCAACTTGTTGATACTTGGGATAGTTAATCCATCATCGCGAACAACACATGTATTCAGGTTTTTTTTAGAAGTTACGTAATTTTAGTGTTTAAGTGCAATAAAAAGCGTGGAGTGAATGTATGCCTCCACCAGGGAATATAGTCCCAAAAGAAGACCTGTGTTTATTGAAAAATGTAATCTACTGCGACTTCATAAGGCTACTTAACTATTAGCAGGTGAAACATGGATTTTTAAGGTGGGTGTATCGCTTGAATATTTGAGTTTGAAAGATTAAGAGATTTTTCAAAATATCAGGAAAGCTGAAATATGGTTTTATCCTTTGGGAAATGATTGTCAGTAACGTGACATGTATTAAAATTGAATATATTAAGCTCAAACTTGCAAAATAGCTGGTATGGTCCTTTAAAATCAACTTGTCAAGACATGAAACTTGTTTGAGATCAGTAATCCATCACAGCAAACATTATGTCTATTAGTTTTTTGTCAAAGTAACTTTATTTAACCGTCCAACACGGAGCTGCACAGAAGACAATGTATGTGTCCGCCAGGGAATATAGTCCCAGGAGAAGACGGTTTTTACAGAGAAATTAAAAACGCCGTCCCTTACATATTCTTTAAAGTATGTATCAGGCCTAATCACAGAGTCCGTCTAATTCATTTATATTTTTTTATAGGCTCCGCTTTTCAAAAACAAACTCTATGGTGAAAATGACGTCCCTCTGTCCTGCGTGGACAGCATCTATGGAGGTACAATTAACAATACCTGCATCTTTGTCTGTCAGCCACTCATTTCGTAGACATGCTTGTTGGTATTAAGTATTACTTTACATCTTTCAGTGTATGAAGACAAACGGAAGATGATTACACGAAGCGCCGTAAAGAACAAATATCCCTCCAAAATCATCATCCACTGCAAAGACCTGCGAGTGCTTCAGTTTGCTCTGACCTTCTGTAAGGAGGAGAATGCAAAAAGGGTACTTCTTCTTCTTCTTCTTCTTCTTCTTCTTCTTCTTCTTCAGATATGCAGAATATGTATCACAACAACAGCTGTATCATACAATAAGAAGACGTGTTAGTGTGTTTTTCGCACTAAGTGTTGTGATTAAAAAAAACAGCTGTAAAGATTAATCACATTGATAATTTCATAACAAGTGTATGTTTTTTGTATGATCTGTTAATTTTCTTGTTTTCTGGTAGATCTTCCAAGGAATCGTCCATCACTGTTTAGAACCAAAGTCTCTGAAAAACATCTTTGGCTTTTCCTTTAGTGAAAACTCTGCTGCTTTTCCAGGTATGAGATCCAGTCAACAACAGCTGAAAATAGCACTAAAATAATCATTAGGAAATTTTCAATAATCCATTAAAGTCATTGATTATGTAAAACATTTGCAGCTCTTTAAATGGTGATTTGCCATTTCAAGTCATTGAAAATAAGTTAAAATCTAAATAGAATATTTGGGACTTTATAAAGGTAGTTTGGTGATCTGTGAGGGGCTCTTATCATTAGGGGTTAGGTGATAATTGACTAAATGCGGACTTTTTTGACATTGTTAATCACTAAAATAAGTGTCTTTATATAACTGCATCATACATGACACATGGCATACCTGACGCAATAAGCCTGTAGATGTATGATCAGCAGTAAAGATGGAGCTTCAAGCTCTGAACGTCATGGCTCACACGCTGCACTTCCTGAAACCAGACAAACAAACACAGATTTAACAACCTCATTTAATAACCTGATTTATTAACCCAATTTAACAACTTGATTTAATGACCAGATGTAACGACCAGATAGAAAAAGACCAGATGCAACGAACGGATGCAACGACTGGATGCTACTATCAGATGTAAAGACCGGATGCAATGATCGGATGTAACGACCGGATTTATTGACATGATTTAAGAATCCAATTTAACAACGTGATCATCATTTGATTTAATGACCTGATTTAAGAACCAGACTTCATGACCTGACTTCATGAGCAAATTTAATGACCGGATTTAACGACCCGATTTAATGACTCAATGTAATAACTCCATGTATCGACCAAATGTAATGACCAGATTTATTAACCTAATTTAAGAACCCAATTAATGATCAGATTTAATGGCCTGATTTAATGACCTGATGCAATAACTTGATTTAATGACCTGATATAATAACTTGATTTAATGATGACCAGTTATAATAACTTGATTTAATGACCTGCTATGATAACCTGATTTAATGACCTGATATAATAATTTGATTTAATGACCTGATTTAAGATCCCAATTTAATGACCTGATATAATAACTTGATTTAATAAACTGATTTAATAACCATATAATAACCTTATTTAATAACCAGAATGATCAGTTTATCAATCTAAAAAAGGCATCAGATGACTCATGACAGCATTTGTTCGTCACTGTCTGATTCATGGTGTAAATATGGATGTCATGAATTGAATTTACCCGCTCGTAAATCATTTAAATCAATGTTTGTTTGTCCATATTTCTCTGTACATGTTTGTCATCTTATTTCTGTTTCGTGTGTCTTCATTGTGAACATGGTACATATATCTTTCTTGTGGTTGTAAACAGGAAAGAGATGAGTTAGAACTGACAGATTTACCCCAGATATGAATATTTTCACAGGAATACAGATGCAGCAGAGGACCATGATGTTTGACGTGGCCGAGGACTGGGTGGCAGACCTGAAGAGAACCAAAGGGAAGTGCCGATTGGTCACCGCAAATGCTGATTTTGATGTGTCGACTCAGTACGTACTGAGTGCTTTTTCTGACATTTTTAAAGCCCCTTTTTAAAACAAAACAAAAAAGTCATGAGGACCAAAGCTAAATAAATCAACAGGATTTTTTAATTCTCATCAGAAAATGGTAGTTTGATCTGATGCTGTAAATAAAACATTGTGTTGGTGTATCAGTGACATCACAGTACATGTTACGGTTTGGGTCCACAGCTTAAACAACTCGTAGGCGGATCAATGACACAAAAAGCTTTTTTGCTCTCTCATTATGTTACATTATGGGTTGTACTCATTTACCTCTAAGTTTACATCATTTGGGACTTTTAACATTTTAGCAAATTAATTACACTTAAATCATTTTATAAAATCATCAGCCTATCATTAAATCACATGGCAGTTTCAATAAATTGATTTTTAAAAATCCTGCCTGTATGAAAAATGAACTGTAACGATGCTGTGTACTGTTCACATTCAGTCACGTCTAAACTTAATACATAGAACCAGTTGAATTTCTAAAATGTTAGCAACCACATGTATGTAATTATTCTGCTGATGTTTCATGTATGATGTTTTTTATGGAGTACACGCTGACCAAATAAGACATAAAACGTTTTTGTTTTTTTCCTGACAGTTTGCCCCAGTTCTTTGTTGTTCCTGAGAGCATCTCTGAAGCGGACATGACTGCGTTCCAGGGTAAAGGATTACCAGTAGGTGTCACCATTCAGTTCGTTATCGATGATGCTTCGTGCTAATTTCCATTCATTCTCTCTCTCTACTTGGCCTGAGTTTTGTGGATGGTCATAGAATGTGGAACTTCCATTCACTGCCATCTGCAGCACATGAGGCTGGAGTGACTTTATGGCTCTTTTCCACTTTGGGGCCGACGGTCTGCTCCTTTTCCATTACACTCGTACTCGAGCCGAGCTGAGCTGAAGCGAGCCAAAGCCCTGCTTCTAACCAGGGCTGCAAATAAGTAGTACACATGTACTATGTACAGTATGTGCGCCCTAACATGGAAAATGTGTGGGTCTGTTCGCCCATGAAAGTGTACTTGAGTAGCGAGAGAGAGAGAGAGAGAGAGATCGTGCAGTCTCTCTCTGTCAGTCTGTCTTTCTCTCTTAATCTCCGTCTCTTTGTCTCCCCTGGTTTGATAATTGGATTTGCCGTACCTGAACATGTTCACCTGGCAGAAAGGAGATTTAGCTGTTGCAGGTAGAGTCAGGTCCCGGTTTTAACTGCAGCAGTGTACAAACAGCCTGTCCTCACTATGTTTTTAGACTGTTTATACAGGTGGATTATACTATATGTATGTGTGTGTGTGTGTGTATATATATATATATATATATATATATACAGGTACATTATACAGGTGGATTTTATAGGTGGACTATATATGTGGATTCCATACATAAAACACATCAGAGTTCATTATTCATGCTCATACATGTAATTCAGCTGTTTCATGTGATGTAACAGCAAAATGATTTAAAAGATGCATTTATCTCTGACACTTCGCTACATGCTTATGGAATTCATCCATAATACTATCTTAGTAGCTGATAACTAAAAACACGTTTTGTTGTTTCAGATTTGGTGTTGGACTCACCACAGTGGATGTTCACTCTTCAAAACTGCATCTCTGCTGTTGTTACCAGAGGATCACATCCAAAACTCACACATGGAAAAGTGAGACTGTTTTATCCTGAATACTTTTTAATAACTTCAAATTGACTTTATCTTATATCAAATATAAGTCTGATGTGGATATGTTACACACAGCATGGCAGCGAGTTTGATACAGAAGCTGAATTTGTTATAGCACAGTGATGAATATCATACAGAGCCTTGATGGTGACATTTGTGAGAGAAAAAAAAACAAAAAAAAAAACAAAACAGAAGAACGTGGTCGTGAGTTACTAATGCATGGAAACAAGATACTTAATTAGCGTACTCTTATGCCCATAAATGTCTGCAGTTAATCTCTAATGTCTTTTTTCTAATAAACTTTATTGTTGATTGTGATAAAGTGTAACACACATGCACACAATTGCTTCTAACAGCCTCCATCTGTTTTAAAACGGCTACCGAAAACTTTAGAACAAGTGCACAATCAGTTTGTAGGTGCGGCTAGTTATCCTATTGTCTTTTTGTGTTTATAATTACCGGTAAGTCCTTCTCACGCTTTAATAGCTTGTGGCCACATTCCCACGCATTAGTAAGTCATGCTGATGCTTCCATGTAGTGGTTTCCAGTATAAATCTCTGTTAAGTTAGCATTTATTTAGTTATATTATTATTTAGTTTACATTTGTTTATTCTAATAGTATTTACTCTGTCAGCTACACTGCGCATCATGTTGGTAATTCCTGAGAATTTATGAAGTCATTGTTAATCTGAAAACATGGATACATGACATCATGTCTCTTCTGTATGTATCCACACAGCAGATGATGAAAATGGACAAAAGAAAATTTTAATCTAGATTTGCTCCTCATCAGATCCAAGTCTAAACATAACGGACAGGATTCATAACCCACAGCATCGGATTTAACATGCCAGGTGGAGCATCGCTGAAATGCGGCTGTGTCGTGTTTTCTTTAACAATATGAAAATAATATAATCCCATTAATAATGGATATATGAGGGAGAGATTCATGTGCACATCCATGTCTCACCCTTTGTGCTGTTTGAAAACTTTCACAAACTGTCTTGTTTGTCGAACTGTCTGCATTTCCAGCTGCAGAATGCTGCGTTTGCTGTTGACAATCATCAGATTAAACCTTTTTTTAAATAAAAGGTTTTACTCAAAACACCTCATTAATAATACCTCAGTTTTAAGCCTTACCTGACATTTCTCAGGCTTGCATACACACAATCTATAAATCTAAATAATTTTGGAGTACACTACAGAAGTTTGAGGCCACCCCCAGATTTAGCATGACCAGACTGTGCAGCAAGTTAATCCAAAATGAAGTGGGAGAAGGCAGACAGTAGCTATTGAATAGAATGTTCAAACACATCAGCAGGGAGTTGGAACCAACAGGAATGCTGCAGTAATACAGATTGATGCCTTCATTACTAATCATTTCTGTAGCAGAGTGGCTACATAATGAGCTCTGGTTGACAAATTCTTCTTGTAAGCTAATTAGTTACATTTATTTTATGTATTTTTTGTCATTTCCTGAGCAATAAATTGTAAAACAAATAGTGTATTGATGATTTTTCTAAACAAAAATCTGGGGGTGGCCTTAAAGTTCTGGTCTATAGTGTACACTGTTTTCCACTTTTGAGCATATGAAAAATTTTAGTACGGATGCCACATACATGCCACACACAGTTTTATACTGGGGGGGCATATGAGGATGTGACTGAGGACATCTTTTGTTCTCTTTGGCCATGAATGTGTGTTTGTTTTGCAGAATGCTAACAGCTGTAGCTGACAACTACCTTTGCTCGGTGAAGATCGAGGACCTTTCTGACACACTGCCCACCATCCAGGAAATCCAGCTGGCTTACAACAGATTTAAGCAGCTCTTCCTCATTGGTTAGTTGACTCACATCTGGATTTTTTTTTACTCACAGACATGTTCTTAAAGAACCATACCAGCAATTGCATGTTTCAGCCCAGTATACTACCCGCAGGCATGTTAAATTACTGAAATTTCCAAAATAAAACTGTAGTTTGTTTTCCTGTTATTTTCCCAAATCCCCTAATCTTTCAAAATCAAATGTTCAGGTGATACACCCACCTTCAAATTCAGTGTTTCACCTGCTAGCACCTATGTTTGAATGTAGAAGAGACGGTCATTTTAATTTCTCTGTAAAAGCCATCTTCTCCTGGGACTGTATTTCCTGTCGGAGACATATATTGTCTTCCATGCAGCTCCATGTTGGACCCATTAAATAAAGTTACTTTGACAAAAAAAAACTTAATAGAGTTTAATAGTGTTTCAAGTCTCAACAACTTGATTTTAATAGCGTACTGAAATGAACTGAACCCAATGGCATTCTGGAAGGTAGGAAAAAAATTTGTAAAATTTACTGCTCCAGTAGTATATTTTGGGAAATGGCTGTCAGTAACATAAAGTGTATGGGGGTTGTATATATCGGGCTCAAACATGCAGTTGCTGGTATTGTCCTTTAAGCCTGTACCTACACATTAACAATCTGCAGACTTGCACAGCGCCGTGCTTTGTTGTAATCAGGATGCTGCCGAATAAAAAATGTCTCCCTATGTTTTCTTGTAGAAAATACAACAGACTTCTGGGTGTCGGACATGAAATGGTTCTCTTCACTTGAGAGCTGTGGATGGTTGGATATCATCAAGTCAGTTCTGATTTTTTTTTTTTTAACTTTGATGCATGTGTGTCAGACAGAACACGTGTTAATGCTGGCGTTTGTCTTCCAGGCAGTGCCTTCACAAAGCGGTGCAGGTCGTGGAATGTCTCGAAAGGGAAAACACCAATGTTCTCATCATGGGTAGGTCAAACTAATTTCACTGTCACGTCATGTATCAGTGGCCAGAAAAATAGAAACACCTGTTCAGAATAAAAAATACAACTGTCCTGTAATAAACACCTTTTGAAAGTAATAATGTCAAAGAAGTGTTGATTCAGCTCTATACTAATTTTTGGAGTCTGTTGTTGTATGTTGTACCATGTTTCTAATATTTTGGCTCCTTAATATTAGTGAATGAAGTGAACAAAATATTAGAAACACCCTTAAAGGACCATAATGGCAATTTTGCATGTTTGAGCCCAATAAATACTACCTGCATACACATTACGTTACTGACAACCAGTTTCTGAAACATAAAATCCTATTTTAGTTTTTGTGTTATTTAGCCAAATCTCCTTAATAAAAATGAAACAAAATAAAATGTTCAGGTGATAAATAATTCAATGTTTCGCCTGCTAGCACTTACATCTGAAAGTAGATGGGATGGTTGTTTTTAATTTCTCTGTCCTGGGACTGTATTCCCTGGCAGAGACATACATCGTCTTCTGTGCAGCTCCTTATTGGATCGGTTAAATAAAGTTACTTCAACAAAAAACTTAATGAGCATAGTGTTTGTTGTTGTTTGCTGTGATGGATTGCTTATGTCAGGCACATTTCAAATCTCTACAGGTTGATTTTAATAGCGTACTGGAATAAACAGAAACCTGGAAGGTAAGAAAAAAATCAAAAATGTACTGCTCCACTAGTATGTTTTGGGAAATGGTTGTCAGTAACATAATGTGTATCTGGGTTGTATATATTTGGCTCAATCACGCAAAAGCTCTGGTATTGTCCTTTAAATATAATACAGTCCAATACAACATCAACAACACTAAGCACAACCTCAAAATGAATCATACATTTTCAGTAAAGTATTTATTACAGATACTGTTTATGTCAGCTTCTTTTTTTAATGTTCATACTCCAAATTATTTGTAAAATATGAATGAATGTTGCTCATTTGAAGTGCTAACTTCAAACGAAGTTAGCTTAGAAGCAGCTGATGATGTTGGTATGTTCCAGAGGAGGGCGGTTCAGACCTTTGCTGTGTCGTCTCCAGTCTGGCCCAGCTGATGCTGGACTCCTTCTACAGGACCATACCAGGCTTCCAGAGCCTCATTCAGAAGGAATGGGTGGCAGGGGGCCACAGCTTCCTGGATCGCTGTAACCAGCTGCACCTGAAGGACAGAGAGGTAGCTCTCACAACATTTTCCAAGAAATACAGTCATATTTGAATACTTTACATTTCATTGAGAAAAGGTACAAAACCACCAGGAGAGAAGATATCACACTTTGCTTTAAGCTTGACAAATAGACAAAATTGTGATCTAACAATGATGTTTCTCAGGTCCACACAGGTTACAGTTGAAACGTCCTCTGATTTTTGATGATACACCAATAAGCATTAAAGTACAGTAACTAATCAAAAAATGGAACGATGGCTTTGATGCTCAGCTGAGCTGTTTCAGATAATATACACCTGACTGTTACTGCTGGAGGTCTTCAGGGGCCCAAGATCTGGACCTGATACCAAACAGATTGTGCTGCCATCAATTTTTTTTTAGATATTAAAGAATATTTTATAGGTCATTTGGCGATGGTTGGCGGACTGGTGATGTCATCGCCTAAAATAAAACTTTTAGTATCTAAAAAATGACAGCACAAATTAAACTTGTGCAAAAATGAAGCACAAACAAACAAGACCATTTTGGGTCAATTTGGAGCAGATTGGGGGCTGAGTGACCTCAGAATGATCCATAAAATATTCTTTAATATGTAAAAAAATGATAGCGGCACAAATTAAAATTTAAACAGCACAAACATGGCAGAAACTAATCAGACTATTTTCCCAGAGTTTTGCGTTAGTTGGGAGATAACTTCATTCACATGGGGAGAACATACAGTACCTGATGCTGATGTGCAATAATTATACTTGATCTGAGATGCAGTCAACCTACACAACTCAGCTGGAAGCTTATTCCAAAGTTTAGCGGCCTTAAATGAGAAAGCAGATTGTGCAAAAGTGGTAAATCGTATTGGGACGCTTAGATCAGACCTTAAAGCAGACTGAGAGGTTCTGCTCATTTGCTCAGAGTGGAGCTGCAAAAAGCTCTTCAATGGTGGAGGAGCAGCATTATGAATTATCTTAAATGTTAGTCAAATATCAGAATACAGGATAAAATTTTCAAAACTCAACAGATTGTAGTTAGAGAGTATATTGCAATGATCATAATCCTGTGATTTTTTTAATCTAACACCTTTAAAGCTTGTTTATATAGAATCTCAGTTGGTTTTAGAGTATTCTTACNTTTTTTAATCTAACACCTTTAAAGCTTGTTTATATAGAATCTCAGTTGGTTTTAGAGTATTCTTACTACCCTGGGACCAACAAGATGTACAGTAATTAGAATGTGAAAATATCATTGAATGCAGAAATGTTTTTGATGCTTCTGTTATTAATGAATTTCTTATATCTTTAAACTTAGCAATATTATACTTCAAGTGTTTTACTTGTCTTTTTAATGTCTCTTAAAACTCAGAGTAGGTTCCAAGATAATGCCTAGATATTTTACCTCGTTAACATTTTTAATTATTTCTCCATTAACACTGAGTTGTGGATACACAGTTTGTTTTTGTTTGTTAGNAACATTTTTAATTATTTCTCCATTAACACTGAGTTGTGGATACACAGTTTGTTTTTGTTTGTTAGCTGTTAATTAGCATCTGGCTATCATTTAGCTTACTAATAAACTTTACTGTTTACTAATAAACTTTTGAAGTTTTTTTTGCCTGATGTGGTTCTTCCTGTCTGTCCCCTCCCTTCCTTGGCAGAATGTTTCTCCAGTGTTCGTGCTTTTCCTGGAGTGTGTGTGGCAGCTGTTCCAGCAGTACACTCCAGCCTTCCAGTTCTCAGAAACCTACCTGACTGTTCTGTCCGACAGCCTTCATGTCCCAGTCTTCAGCACATTCCTCTTCAACTCCCAGTACCATCAGGCCAGCAGCCTCACAGTGAGTCCTGCACACACACACACACATGCTCTGATGTGTGTTCAGTGCTGTTTAACATCACTAAAGGGTCATATGAAAATAATGAATGTATCCGTTTTCCCCCCCCCCTCTAACTGAATGTAATTAACTCCTTAAATGATACGTGCTCATTATTGACTGAACATCAATGAAAAGTTTGATTTGATGTAGAAACTGAAAAGACTCAAATTGATTGAAGAATTATTGATTAATTGAAGCTGATAAATGGACTTTATGAATCAGGAGGATGGACTTCCTGTTGTATCCAGTAGATGAAACAGGAAGTCATTTGAGCCTTTTAAATTATGTGTTTATTGTTTTTTTTTAAAATCCGATTTTCTTCTTGTTTATGATGACAAACTGTTTTTTTATGGTTTTTAATAATAAGTTATGAAGGTTCCAGATGATCTGTGTGTGCACATTGTTCTGTGTACTGTTGTTGGTCTCTGAAGTTTACCAGCTCAGTGTTTTCTGATTGGTCAGATTACAAGCGGTGCTCTGTGTGTTTATCTGAACTTTGCAAACAGTTTGTTACTGTTTGTTTCAAAGGTCACATGATTGTTAAATATTAAAAATTATATTAAATGATTTATGGCTGTTTTTATAGTTTCTTCAGTCACACGGCCTCGTTAGTTCACTGTGAAATCTGATAGCAAAAAGCCCTCAGGCAGCAAATCTGATTCTTTTATTTATGTCACAGTAGAATCACACTGATCTGAAGTATCAGGTCATCTACAACCTCATTCTACAACCCACACCTCCATCTACAACCACACCCCAACCTCGTTCTACACAACCCACACCTCCATCTACAACACACCCCACAACCTCCATCTACAACCCACACCTCCATCTACAACCACACCACAACCTCATTCTACAACCCACACCTCCATCTACAACCACACCCCAACCTCATTCTACAACTCACACCTCCATCTACAACCCACACCCCAACCTCATTCTACAACCAACATCAATATCTACAACCCACATTCCAAGCTCAATCTACAACCTCAATCTACAGCAGACACTTTGAACCTCAATTTACAACTCACATTTCCAACCTCAACTGGAAATCCACACCTCCATCTTCAATCTACAACTCATGCCTCTGACCTCAAGCTACAATCCACACTTTTTTCAGTTTTGCATGTTTGAATGAAAGCAGCAGGATGTGGACACAGTCTGTGTGTAAAGACTTAGTACTTGGTAGTGTTTCTATGATGTTAAAACCTTAAAATAACTTGAGGTACACTGTAAGAACAAAAAAGTATAATAGTGAGATAAAGATAAATAACATCAGAAAGAATGTTGTACTACTATAAATCCAAAATAATCTTCTTCATATTTTTTATCCGTTTTGTGAAACGGTAAAAGAAGATTGATACAGGAAATATAAATGTGCGTAACATTATTGTCAAATTAGAGGGTTAGATTACTAAGCCTTGAGCTGCATATGTGAAAGCTTTTTTTTTTACGGTGAATGATCTTAAATCCTCCTGTGTGTTTGTGTTGGCAGGCTGAGTCTCCACACACACACAGAGGTCTACTGAGTTGGCCCACTGTGTGGGACTGGTCAGTCCAGTTTGACTATAAAGCCCTGGAGCTGCTTGTGAACCCTCTGTATTTGGAGAAGCCCAAACAGTCTGTGAGGATGCCACACCGGTCCAAGGTACAAAGAAAAAAACACATAAGTCTTGATGATTTTTGACCTATTTCCTTTTTTTTTTTTTTTTTTTTTTTTAACCTGCAGCTCCCTTATGTGGAAGACATGGTGGATACACCAATGTGACCATATGTGGTCGTGTTGCATGTTTGAGCCCAATAAATATGACCTGCATACATGTTACGTTACTGTCAACCACTTTCCACAACATAAAACTGTATTTTAGTTTTGCTGTTATTTTGCCAAATCCCTTAATCTTTCAAAATCAAATGTTCAGGTGATACACATACCTTAAAATTCTGTTTCACCTTCTAACACTTATGCACGGTTGTAGAAGGCAGTCGTCTTGATTTCTCTGTAAAAGTCAACTTCTCCTGGGACTATTTTCCCTGACGGAGATGTACATTTTCTTGCATGCTTCTCCACATTAGATTGGTTAAATAAAGTAACTTCAACCAAAATAAGAATGAAGTTTGGTTCTTTGTGATGGATTATGTATCTCAAGCATGTTTCATGTCTGTACCATTTGATTACAAGAACATACTGGAATCAGCTAAACTTAATGGCTGCCTGGAAGGTAGGAAAAAAATATACCACTCTATTAGTGCATTTTGGAAAATGGTAATATAAAGTAACGTGAATGCAAGTTGTATTTATTAGGCTCAAACGTGCAAAATCATCGTTATGTTCCTTTTAAGAACTAAAAAAAGAAAAAGTACCCCACTTTATGGAACTCCTCACTGTTTATTGTAACTCAGGAATGGGCAACATTGATGAGGATGGGGACCAATAAAATTTCATTCTCATGGTCAAAGTGCAACACATTAAATAAAACACCCAAAAATAAGGGAGATTTTCTGGGACACTATATTACTTAGAATTTTCATTTTTATTAATTGAGAAATCATCTGAGGACCTGATAGATCAAAGGTGAGGGCTGTATCTGGCCCGCGGGCCACCAGTTGCCCATCCCTGTTGTAACTTGTAACTTATATGATCCATTTTGGTGGTTGTGATGGCACATTAGTCATTGAGGCACACACCACACACACACACACACACACACACATCACACAAAATACTTGTTCTTCCTTGTTGGTTTTGATCTGTTCAAGAGCTTTGTTGATAGTAAAAATATAAAATAATTGTAGTCTATATTTGTTATAAATGAAACTTATGTTGATCACCTTCCAGCACCAGAGACAACTCTCCCTGCCCAGTTCTGTCTTCAAGACCCCTGCCAAAAAAGGCTTCTTTAAGGACGAGGCCGACAGCCTGAAGAAGATCCTGCGGGTNAAGACCCCTGCCAAAAAAGGCTTCTTTAAGGACGAGGCCGACAGCCTGAAGAAGATCCTGCGGGTCAAACGCATTAGCCGCTGGATGCTTTCTCCTGACTCGCCACAGCCCTCCTCCACCACCAGAGAATTCTACGAGATGTGGCTGCGCAAACCGCTGGACTACCATGGCGTGCTGCTGCCTTGTCTGGACGGACCCGCGTTTGGTGTCTGGATGCAGCGATATCTCCGTTGGCTCCAAGAGGTCCAGATCTTTGGCGGCGGGTTAGTCACTATCCTGAGCAAAATGTCTGACCTGCAGGATGAAATTCAGAGACTGAAGATGCAGCTTGACTGTCAGGGCAGCGGCTCAGTCTTCACTCCCCAAAGAAACTGGGCCAAAATCATCCAAGCTGAAAGCGAGCGGTCATCTGTGCGCCTCTCCTCGTCATTTCCTTTCACCAGTTTGAGGAATAATTGGTCCTACAAGCCTGCCATCCCCACCAGTGTCCTTCAGAGCCTGGTGTATTCAGGGAACATGGCAGACCAGGAGGATGACCCAGAAACAGTGGTCTGACTGTGGAACAATCCACCTGTGGAATCTTCTAACATCTACTTGTGGACTTGTTACAGTGTGCTGGTGTTAAATTTCCACTTGTTTTGGTCCAAAACGCTAAAGGTCACTACCGGCGATGTTGCATGTTTGAGCCACATTATATTACTGATGAGCATTTCCCAAAACTATTACTGGAGAAGTAAAGTTTTAGAATTGTTTTTCCCACCTTCCAGACTCCACTGGTTCAGTTCATTCCAGCTTGCTATTAAAAATCAACTTGTGGAGACTTGAAACACGCTTGAGATACATAATCCATCAGAGCGCACACTATGTCTATTCAGTTTTTTTGTTAAAATTTAAAAACTTAAAACTTTATTTAACCGATCCAATGTGGAGCTGTATGGACGTATCTCTCCACGAGGGGAATATAGTCCCAGAAGAAGATGACTTTTATTGAGAAAGTAAAACAACCATGCCTTCTACAATCACGCACAAATGTTAGCATGTGAAATATTGAATTTTAAGGTGTGTGTATCACCTGGACATTTGATTTTAAAAGATTAGGGGATTTGGAAAAATAACATGAAACCCTAAAATATGGTTTTATCTTTTGAAAATCGGTTGTCAGTAAGGTAACTGGTATGCGGGTTGTACATATTGGGCTTAAACATGCAAAATTGCCGGTATGGTCCTTTTTTAAAAGACAGTTTCATCATGATTAAAGCTGTACCTCATTTTTTCTACTGCTTCACTGTATATAATAATCAGATGGCTCAAACTAATGGGTTTTCAATTGCTCAGTCTATAAAATGCTAATGACCAATGCCCATCTGAAGTTTCCAAAGTCCAAGACGGTCTTTAAATAACTTGTTTTATATGAACGGCCGTTACAAACGAAAGAGTTACAATTTAATAGTTAAAATTTAATATATGAAACAGAAACGCAGCACATCCTGCTAAGACGAACACTCGTAAGTCAACAGAAAAAAGAAAGACAAAATGAATGAGAACTAGTTTAGCCTGTTTTTTTTTCCTAGAATGCACATTAACATGACTAAAACTTGTTTTCACATCTGAAAGTTTAAAGCTGTTGATGTTCACAGTGACGAGAGATTTATCAGTAATAAAATACCTGTTAACTCATGATGAGTGGATGTCTGCAGTATATACACAATTAACCTTAAGTGGACATAAATTGTTTAAAATGAGCACAAAACTAAAAATCCAGCTGTGTGTTTTCATTCCATACTTGCATCAAGAACTGCAATGTCATTAAGTTACAGTTTTTCGCAATTGATACAATAAAACTGAGCTCAGTGGCCTCAAAACATGAAGGAAACATGTAGCAGCCACCTTGAACCCTTCCTCATTTAGCAAAAAAGATTTACTCGTTCTCATTTATTTCACACAAATTTCAAATTACATACACAAGTTCCCTAAAGACACTACAAGCACATATCTCTCCAAGCTAAGGTTCATCTAATCAAAATACTTACAAAATCTATTTTTTCCAAACACACCAAATAAAAAAAACTACAACTTCATGTCAAATTCACACAGTATGTTCTCAGTTAATGTCAAACTGATATCCAGAGGTGTGTAGTAATGCGTTCCATTTACTCTGTTACATTTACTTAAGTAACTTTTTTCACAAAATTGTACTTTACTGAGTAGTTTTATTGCAGGATACTTTTAACTCACACTTGAGTATATTTATGAAGAAAAAATATACTTTTACTCTGTTACATTTGGTTGCACTCTTTGCATTGCTTTTAATTTCACCTTTTGAATTCAGTCACGTTCAGTTTTTCTCTCGTTGTCAGACACTTCACTGTCTGCTTCAGCTCCCAAGTAGCCACGCCCCCACCCTCCATTTCCATGGTTTCACCCAGAACAGAACAGTCATGGCAGAATCAATAGCAGGAGGTTTAGAAGAGGCACATCCCTGGCCACATTCAATCGCTGTTTTCTTTTCAGTCTACCAAAACCAACAGCTACATAACGCGTTACGTCTTTGTCTGCTAAAAATGTGACATTTCAGCTTCTAAGAATCAACATGGAACTTGAGGAAACCTGTGGCAGTAAGCTGCAATGCTAGTTACTTAACTAGCTGCTGCTGCTAATGCTAACTCAAGTTTTCCTGTTCTATTCTGAGTAAATTCATGAAGCTAACCTAGCTAACTGTCTTGGGGCCAGGCCAGAATGTCATGACTTGCTATGTGGTAAATATCTGATTTATTACTGTCTCTTTCTTTATATGATATGATTTGGATTGTATTAGAAGCTACATATGGCTACTTTGCATTTTTTCCTCAGACTAGCACTTTATAGCTTATTGATTATTTGAAAGAATAAGCTTGATCAAAGTTACTCACTACTCAAGTAATCTTGTTAATAGATACTTTCCTCTCAAGTAATTATTTTGGTGACTACTCTTACTTATACTTGAATCACTATTATAAAGTAACAATACCTTTACTTGAATACAGTTTCTGGCTACTCTACCCACCTCTGCTGATATCTGCTGGGTTGTGCTGCATTTGTTGTAAACTCGGAACTTGACATTTTCGAGTTCTGACTGGGAAGAAAAATCAAAGAAAATGTTTTGCCCCTCTACTCGGAATTCCGAATCGGATAATCGGGCGAGCTTTCCCAACCCCAAATTCAGTATTGACATCATTTCAATATGGCTGCTCGCACCTTAAACAGTAATTTCTGTATTTATAAATTAACGTTTGGAATAATTTTTTTTAAATTAATCAGCACATAGACACTAACAGGATATACATATGTAATGCCGGTGATGCAGTCGCTGTTTGGTAAAGGTGTTAAAACGTAGTTTCTTTTGGTCCAACAGAGCAAAGAAAACTTTTCTTTTCTTTTCATCTCCTACTTTGTTTAGCTTGAATGCACGGCAATCATAAGTGATGTAATTCCAAGTTACAACTTCCCAGTTCCGACACAGGAAGTGCAATTAGCTAAACTGTTCACACAGGAACACAATGTCTATAAGTCCTGCAGCCAACAAACAATAGAGGTGCCCAGAGACAGATTAAGAGGAGGATGAGGCAGAGGAGGAAGCAGTAAAGGAGGTGGAGATAGTCGGTGAGGGAAAAGGAGAGGAAGAGGAAGTAGGCTGGAGAGATTAGGAATGGAGGAGGTAGAGAGGGTAGAGGAAAGAGCAAGAGCAGAAGGTGGAAGAGTTGAGGGGAGATGAGAAGGAGGCAGGAGAGACAAAGAATGGAGGGCACAGGAAGAAAAGAGGAAAGAGAGGAGGAAGAGGACACCAGCGGGAGGAAAAAGCCACAGAAGGCTCTCAAATGAAATGGTCGATCATGTCCAGTAGAACGTTTGGATGGAGAGGAGAGGTCGGTTGGGGAAAGGTGAGGATGAAGATGATGATGATGAGGCCCTTTAAATTGAGGTCAAAGTTCAGATTGTATGAGCAGAGAAGCAGCGCCTGTGGAAAAGGCAAGAGCAGACCGGAGCAGCTGAGACCACAAACCCAAAATGGAAGACGTCGAGTCAGATGACAGACGATAACCGTGGTTTCTCCTGGAAATCCTGTTTGAGGAGTCCTCCTCCTGAAGATGAAAAGTAACTATGGCAACTATTTTCATAGTTGACAGAATGTGCTGATTTATCTCAAGATAAAAAAAAAAACAAACAAAAAAAACTCTCAGATAAATATATAAAAATTTAGTTCACAACACAATCCAGAAGTAGGATGTATGCGATTCATTTCCGTTTATGAGTCAGCTCATTAGGCTCAGCGGTCCGACTCTGTTAAACCAAAGACTCGGTGACTCGGCCAAGTCTGCCGTCCACCTTTAGAAGGACTCGCTATCTCACAGTGATTTATAATTTGATAAACTGGTTCTATTAAATTAATAATTAATTGGACAATTATGTAATGTCCTCCAACCTGAGTCGTAAAAAAGACTTTATCATGTGAAATTTTCCTGCAGGGTTTGTGTTTCTTTGCCTGAGCCACAGCGAGAGCTGAGGCAACACGGAGCGTGGAAACATCACGGAGCGTGGAACCATGACCGTCAGCTGGCTCATTCTGCTCTTGGCACTGGGATCAGTAAGTGACATTTCTGAGTTAAACATTTATTTTGTATTAGCAGTGGGGGGAAAACAGCTCATTTTAAAGGACAATACTGGCGATTTCACATAATTGAGCCTAATATATACAACCTGCATGTGTATTATGCTACTGAAGACTATTTTTCAAAATATTCTATCTTAGCGGTGAATTTTAGAATTATTTTTCCTACTCTCCAGACTGCCACTGGTTTCAGTTCATTCCAGTCCGCTATAAAAAATCAACTTGTGGAGACTTGAAACATGCTTGAGATACATAATCCAACACACGGAGCTGTATGGAAGACATAATATGTATCCGCCAGAGAATATAGTCCCAGGAGAAAATGGCTTTTGCTGAGAAATGAAAAACAACCATCCCTTCTACATTCTGTCATATACATGTTAGAAGGCGAAACATTGAATTTTAAGGTGGGTGTATCACCTGAACATTTGATTCTGAAAAATTTGGAGATTTGGCAAAATAACAGGAAAATTTAAGTACAGTTTTATGTTTTATAAATTGTCAGTAATGTAACGTGTGAGCATGTAGTATTTATTGGAACTTAAATGATAATAATAATAGCATGCAAAACCGCTGGTCTGGTCCTTTAATGTTCACTGTTAATTTTTAAAATATACTGTGTCAGTCCTGTGATTCATAATAATGTGTAATGATTGATCGTTTATAATTAGGTCAGTTTGATCTGAGTAAAATTAAATCTACATTTCTTCATAGTAAATATGAAAATAGGTTTTAGGGTTTTTTTTTTAGGGTATTTGGTATATTTATGTTACTGTGTTTTTGTCAGGATTTAAAGTTGACATGAAGTTTGAAATCCTTTATTCAAATCCTTTTCTCCCACAGACAGCAGCTGAGCTGACAGGGGAAACAGGTGAGTCTGATATGCCGTCCTGTTTACCTGTGTGTACAGGTAAATATGAATTATATGTGTACAGGTTAAATAAAATGAGAAATAAACAAGAAGGCACTTAGAGAGTGAATACCTCCACCAAGGATTTTATCAGCAGGGGTGCACACAACTCCAGCAGCAAATTATAGCAAAAATGATTTTAAAAAAAACATCAAAAAAAAAAAAAAAAAAANAAAAAAAAAAAAAAAAAAGAAAACTTTTTTTCTGGCTTGGTCCGGAGATTCTACATGCAATATTTTGCTTCAATTGAGCCAAAATTGTTGGGGAAGATACGAAAAACCTGTTTGGGAAAAAATTAAAACTGCAGAAAATCTAGGTCAGTGAAAATGGGCGTGGCTTGTAAGGTTTGATGCGTATAGCCCCACAGAATCCAGGAAAAAATAATGCAGAATGTGCATTATGGTGTCGAGTCGAGTCCAGATTCGTTTCAGAGATTCTTTAGGGATAACAGGTACGGTACGATAGCGACCTGCTACAGGTTTGAGTCTGATTCATTTTGTAAAACTGGACGCTGCAACATGAAGAGGAAATGTCTGAACTCTGATGTTCTAATTATTTATAATGCTGAGAAGTATTTCAAACATCCGTGAAGTTCACTGAGGATATTTACCATCCTGATAAATCTTAATGTTTTTGGGGTCCATGACCTTTCCTCTCTGACTTTTGCACTATGACTCATTAGCAATGGCTAATGAGTCATACCATGAGTCAACCTAATGGTCGTTGGTTCTGTCTGCAGCTTTCATATGTTTGGTGTAATGAACATTACAGCATTTAGAAGAAGCTGGTGGAGCTTTTTTTATCTAACTATAAAGACAGTTTCTCTGTCCGTCTGTGGCACCAACATCTCTAGAACCCAGCACTGTATGAAGTTGATATTCAGCAGGTTTATTNCCGTCTGTGGCACCAACATCTCTAGAACCCAGCACTGTATGAAGTTGATATTCAGCAGGTTTATTGTTCAGGACCCAAGGACATGCAGTGTCAGTGTGAAGTTGTTTGGATGAGTGGTTTTAGAATTGAGCTGCTGGTAAAAAGTAGTCCGTGTGACAGGATACATTCTGGGTGTGGCGGCAGGATACACTCTGGGCGCAGCAGTACCACAGTCTCAACCCGACCCCGTACAGCAAACAAAGCTAGCTCACGAGGACGTGCAAAACAAAATTATGGAAGGCTGTGGTGCACACCATAAAATCCAGCCCGTTCCAAACAGGAACGTTTTCAACGAGCACTGCACTTATCTTGTTAATTATCAGGAAATGAATGAATGAATGAATAAATGAACAAATTATTTATCATTGTGTCATGTGTATCAACATGCATTATTTCACATAAACTGGATCCAATGTGATACAAAATTTACAACTGCAGTGGTACAAAAGAACTAAACTTCATTAAACAAAACAATTCTTATACATTGTGACATCAAATCCATATCAATGCAACAAGCAACATCTTAGACACATTAAAGAAACGATCCATCTTGTCTTCTTTCCCAACCTTTGGAGATAAAATTAGCCAACTTAAAGGACCATACCACCCATTTTGCATGTTTGAGCCTAATATATTAAATTTTCATACATGTAACGTTACTGACAATCATTTCCCAAAGCATATGACTGGAACGGTGAATTAAAAATGTTTTTCCTACCTTCCAGACCTCCATTGGTTTCAGTTCATTCTGCTATTAAAATCAACTTGTTGATACTGTAAACGTTCTTGGGATAGGTAATCCATCATCACCAACAAGACGTGTATTCAGGTTTTTTTAGAAGTTATGTAATTTTAGTGTTTAAGCTCAATAAAAAGCGTGGAGTGAATGTATGCCTCCACCGGGGAATATAGTCCCAAAAGAAGACCTGCGTTTATGGAAAAATTTAAAGGACCGTGACTTCATAAGGCTGTGTAACTATTAGTAGGAGAAACATGGATTTTTAAGGTAGGTGTATCACTTGAATATCTGATTTTGAAAGATTACAGTAAGAGATTTAGCAATATATCAGGAAAGCTGAAATATGGTTTTATCCTTTGGGAAATGATTGTCAGTAACGTTACATGTTTGANCAGGAAAGCTGAAATATGGTTTTATCCTTTGGGAAATGATTGTCAGTAACGTTACATGTTTGAAAAATAATATGAATAAATAATGCTCAAACATGCAGAATGGTGGGTATGGTCCTTTAAAAACATTCAAATTAAACAGTTGCTCCAGTTTTTCTTCGTTACTGCACCAAAATATTTCTGAATTTCTGAACTGAACATTTAGATTTGATACAGTAAACAATAAGGTAATAATACTCGCATTTTGTCTGGTTCTGACTGTGATGGGATACATTGTAATGGCGTTTTTTCTCTTACCTGTAGAAAGTGATGTTGATGAAGGTCAGGACTGGGATATCTTTAACATCAATGAAGGTTTGTAAGAGCTTTCATTATGTTTGTTTTATCATTTCTAATAACTTCTCAGTATCCCGCTAATGGTGTTGATCTTTTGCAGCTGCTGGGCTGGACCTGCTGGAGGGCGATATCGAACAGGATGAAGTGAGTTTCACGTACACTCATGCTTTTGCATGGCAGAGTTCCTTGTGTGCTGCTACATGCTAATCCTGCATCATGGACAGAATGAATGTCCCATCAATCAAACACAGCTTTAGTAAAATCGTATCTATCAAGAAGGCATGCCTCCGCCAAGGATTTTAAAGGCAGAGGTGCACATAATTTCTCAGTCTGGTATTAACATGAGTACCAAGAGAAATGCATTTTGTTTGTTTGTGTTTTGCTCTTTACGCTGGCCAGTGTGAAGAAAGTGAGTTCAAAATATTTCCAAGAAAGTTGGTAAGAAAAGCATTGCAACACAATTCTAGAGATGGCAATTTCGGCACCCAGGATCGATACGTTTCGACAGCGTTTGAATCTTCTGGTTTTGAAGCAGGGTGTATGACACTGTCTCAGAACATCAGTCACGTGACCACCATGTCAGCTTTCCAGTGTTCCAGAGTTGCAGTTCAGGTTTCTGCCAGCAGGCTGTGCACAACCAATGTTTCAAAACATTTTGAAACGTTTCGAAACCACGTTTCAAATGTATCAAACTGTTTTGAAGATTTGGAATTGCCATCCTTACGCAATTCTTTGATCAGTGCATGTGTGAGTTTCATGTTTTGTTGCCCCCTTTATGGAGTCAAAGTGCATGCACACAACACACACAGACGTGTGTGTTGGTGAGTACAGTGAATGCACACCCCAAATCACAGCACCTCTTTCATCTAATCACACCTATTTCCTGATGCCTTGAAAGCAGAGAGAACAGGCTGTTTGTGCTGCGGGTAAAAGCGTTAAAACCTGGTTTTTTACCTGCTGCAGGTGTCTCTGCTTTCTGTCAGGTGAACGTGTTCAGATACAGCAAATTTAACTAACAAACCGGGGGAGACAGATGAGACTAAGAGAGAGTGCATGCTTGTACAGTCTCTCTCTCTCTCTCTCTCTCTCTCTCTCTCTCTCTCTCTCGCTAATGAGCGTAGCAGACCCGTACATTTTCCGTTTGAGGACACGCATGCTCATGTGCAGCCCTGTTTATAGGCTAAAAGTTTTTCTGGATGCTAAATATGACCCAGATCACTCCTAAAATGTAATCGCTTCTTCCTCTTGACATGATCTATCTGTCCCCCAGATTTCATTCAAATCTATCCATAAATTTTCGAGATAGGCTTGCTAGCAAACAAACATACAAACAAATGCCTTTGGCGGAGATAATTATCAAAATGATGCTCATCTTATTGAACGTAGCGATGGAATCAAAGGGAAGGATGACTGGCATGACTACAACGAGGAATCCCTGAGCCCTGGAAGAAACAACTGTACAGAATCAGGAGCTGACACTTTAAGCTCATCCATCATCTGTTTCTGTTGTTTTTTTCGTTCCAGTCAGAGAGCAGAAACTCCATCATAGGAGATCAGTATCGCTGGCCGAAAACCATTCCCTACTACCTAGAGGACAACCTGGGTGAGACTCTGTTATTTGGACTCCTATTCCTATTGGAGTTATCAAGTTAGGATGTTATAATGTGTGTGTGTGCATGTTAAATGTGTAGAGATGAATGCAAAGGGAGTGATCCTGAAGGCCTTTGAGCAATACAGACTGAAGACCTGCATTGACTTCACGCCGTGGAAAGGAGAGCAGAACTACATCTCTGTGTTCAAAGGCAGCGGGTGAATGTCTCAAACACGGATTACTGAACATCTTACTATTATCTTAAAGGACCATACCACCCATTTTGCATGTTTGAACCCCTACTATATTCACTTTTTATACATGTAACATTACTGACAATCATTTCCCAAAGCATACTACTGGAATGTGAATTAACAATGTTTTTCCTACCTTCCAGGCTGCCATTGGTTTCAGTTCATTCTGGTACGCTATTAAAATCAATTTGTTGATACTTGAAACATTCTTNTGCCATTGGTTTCAGTTCATTCTGGTACGCTATTAAAATCAATTTGTTGATACTTGAAACATTCTTCGGATAGGTAACCCATCATCATGAACAAGATGTGTATTCAGGTTTATTTGAAGTTTCATAATTTTAGTGTTTAAGCTCAATAAAAAGTGTGGAGTGAATGTATGTCTCCACCAGGGAATATAGTCCCAAAAGAAGACCTGCATTTATGGAAAAATTTAAAGGACCGTGACTTCATAAGGCTGTGTAACTATTAGCAGGAGAAACATGGATTTTTAAGGTGGATGTATTACTTGAATATTTCATTTGGAAAGATTAAGAGATTGTGCAAAATATCAGGAAAGCTGAAATACAGTTTTATCCTTTGGGGAATGATTGTCAGTAATGTAACCTGTATGAAAATTGAATATATTAAGCTTAGACATGCAAAACAGATGGTATGGTCCTTCAATGCTGGTTTTGCGCTGGATTCTGAATGTCCAGACAGAAAAAACAGCATCAGACGAGCATTCTTTCTCTTCCTTTCTACAGCTGTTTCTCCTCGGTCGGTAACCAGCGTGAGGGAAAGCAGCGGCTCTCCATCGGTAAAAACTGCGACCGACTTGGAACAGTTGAGCACGAGTTCCTGCACGCTCTGGGCTTCTGGCATGAGCAGTCTAGATCTGACCGGGATGACTATGTAACCATCATGTGGGATCGCATTGAACCTGGTAAGAAACCCACCCCCCCCCAAAAAAAAAACAGTAACACAAGAAGGTATTCAGTCAGTGCAAACCAAGGATTTGAAAGGCAGGAGCGCACACAACTTTGGCAGCCATTTGTTGCAAAATGGTGAAGAATAACTTTTTTCCGGCTTGGTCCAGATATGATACTTACAACATTTTGTGTCAATTGAGCCAAAATTGTAGGACGAGATACAAAGAAACTTTTTGGGAAAAAAATTCAAAATGGCAGAAAATCTAGTCAGGTAAAATGGGTTGGAATCATCTGGATTAAAGGAATCCAGGAAAAAAGATTTTTGATTCTATAATGTGTTTCCATCCAACCTTTTAAAATGACAGCATTAAATGACTTTAAAAAAGTGGATGGAAACGCTGCAAAGTCTTTTTAAGCCTGTAAGTCGTTTAAAAAGTTAAGACGCTAAGCAGAGGTGGTTTAACGGACGAGTTGACACAAGAAGAAATGACTTAAGTGGATGGAAACGGGTTAGTCGTTTAAATTGACATTTAAATTCATCTCAGTCTGCTGCCCAATCCCGGCTGTGCCAGCGCTTTTCCTTGACAACCAAAAATGGAAACCGCCGGACCGTGGCCAGAGCTGCCATTTCAACCATCAAAAACTGATAAAAAGCATATGCTGTCCTGCGTCTTATTTTTTAAAATAATACTGTGTAAAACTTTCCTAAAATTAAAGACCCTCCCCAGAACCGTTAGTCTCCATTAGTGCAGCTACTTTGAGTGTATATTTTTTCGTCCCTGTTTGATTACATAAGCAAATATGACACTATCACATGCAGCGTCCTCCGGCTGAGTGAATGGAAACGCAACTTAAGTCGCTTTTTCTTGAGTCGACTTTCATTAAGTCANTCCTCCGGCTGAGTGAATGGAAACGCAACTTAAGTCGCTTTTTCTTGAGTCGACTTTCATTAAGTCATTTTAAAAAAGCGACTTAAGTTGGATGGAAACACAGCTCAAAAGTTATGAGCTAAAATGTCAAAGTGGTTGTTACAGCGCCACCATCGGCTCGGTCAGCTCCAAAATTTAATCGTTTTTTTATTCTTGACATTATCTATCCATCCCCCAAATGTCATCCAAATCTATCCATAACTTTTTGAGATTCCTGCAAACCAACTCTGATGAACCCATGACCTCCTTGGAAGAGGTAACGACCATTTTAGGTCTTAAGTTAGCTGCATTTATTAAAAGCAAACAGGAAGTACCTACAGTAAATAGTAATATGTGTGTGTGTGTATGTGTGTGTGATCTCAGGCAAAGAGCACAACTTCAAAACATACAATGACACGGTGTCCAGCGCTCTGGGCATTGCCTACGACTACGGCTCCGTGATGCACTACAGTAAAACAGCTTTCAACATCGGCTCGGATCCCACAATTGTGACCAAGATCCCTCAGTTCATGGACGTGATTGGTCAGAGGATGGGCTTCAGCCGCAGAGACCTCACCAAACTCAACCACCTCTACAACTGCAGTGAGTCTCAGGAATAAACCCGAGGAAGTGCTGGTTCAGCGTTGAACAGTTATGAAATGCTCATTTTAATCGATAGTCGGACCAATAATTGCTTAATTATAAACCTTAGAAAACCAGCTATGACCAAACAAGTTAAAAAAAGATTAAACACATTAAAATGCCAGGCAGATATCTATAATGAGATAATTAAATTGTGGCCATGAGTTATGAATTCATGAGAACGACTTAATCATAAGCATAAAAAGACGTAAGATGGCTAGACACACACTTGTTTTGAACTTTACGGTAACTGCTTTCATTACGCACTCAAGTACCTCATGGCCACACTTTAAGTATCTCGTACTCACGCAGTAATAACTCATGGCCACACTTTTAAGTATCTCCTACTCACACAGTAGTAACTCATGGCCACGCTTTAAGTATCTCATTTGCAAGTAGTAGTAACTCCTAGCCACGCTTTAAGTATCTCGTACTCGCACAGTAGTATCTTGTGGCCATGCTTTAAGTATCTCGTACTCATGCAGTAGTAATGTGGCCATGCTTTAAATATGCTTTAAGTATCATGTATTCACGCAGTAGTACCTCGTGGCCACCCTTTAAGTATCTCGTACTCACGCAGTAATAACTCATGGCCACACTTTAAATATCTCGTTCCCACGCGGTAGTAACTCGTGGCCATGCTTTAAATATGCTTTAAGTATCTTGCTCCCACACAGTAGTACTGTACCTCGTGGCCATACTTGAAGTATCTCGTTCCCACACAGTAACTTCTGGCCACGCTTTGGTATTCCCATAAAGTAGTATCGTGGCCATGCTTTCAATACGCTTGAAGTATCTCATTCTTCTGGCTACACTTGGAGTACCTCGTGGCCACGCTTTAATTATCTTGTTTGCACGCATTAGTAACTTGTGGCCTTGGTGTTTTTTCTCACTAATGCCCAGGCTCTGCATCTTTCCAGCAGGAAATGGGATTTAATCAGAGGTTTAATCAGAATGACTTGTGCTGGAAATCCTGCAGCATTATTGGCTCCTTCCTCCTTGCTGCCTGGTGGTTAGTCAGTAGTGGTGATCAGATCACCACCCAGTGACGTCATGTGAACGTAGCTTCACCTTCAGCTTCACCTTTAGCTCTTCTTGTTTCTCACAGTAATACGTTTCTATGCTGCTAATAATTCAAGGTTCAGCTAGTTTATCATCTCAGGAAAATCTCTATCGATCCACATGATTTATAGGCATCATCCTTCCATCCATCTTTTCTCCTTTTCAGACATGTAGCATGTCCTAGCTAACAAGCTAACAGTACACACACACACACACACACACACCTGACTGTTTTCTTCTCTCCACAGCCACTTCCTCTGCCTTTGTGGAAAGCTGTGACTTTGAGGAGGAGAATATCTGTGGGATGATTGAGGGTCCTGGGAACGCTCATTGGGAACGACGCAGCTCTGTGAGTGGAGGGCCTCAGAATGACTTCACCAACATGGGACAATGCAAAGGTGATGGTTTAAAGGACAATGTCATTGATTTTTGCTTATTCTCTACATTACTGACAACTATTTCCCCTAAAACACTACTGGAGCAATACATTTTAGAGTTGTTTTTCCTATCTTCCAGACTGGCACTAGTTTCAGTTCATTCCAGTACGCTATTAAAATCAACATGTAGAGACTTGAAACATGCATCACAGCGAACAACATATCTATTACGTTTTTTTTGTCTAAGTAACTTTATTCAACCAGTAAAACTGCACAGAAGAATACAATGTATGTCTCCACCAGGGAAAATAGTCCTAGATGAAAAAAATGCTTTCACCAAGAATTTAAAACAACTGTATGGAATACCCATTGTGCCAAAATGAAAAATAAATGAATAAAAGAATAAATAAATAAATAAATGTGGAAATATAAAACAAAAATAAATAAATGTGGAAATATAAAGAGGAACACATAAAAGGATAAATAAATGTGGGAAGATAAAGAGGAATAAATAAAATAATAAATAAATAAATCAATAAATGTGGAAATATAAAGACAAATTAAAAAATATTAGGAGCATTTTTATTTATTTTCACATTTATTTGTTCATTTATTTATGTAAATATTTATTTAATTCATTTTTTTCTGTATACATATATTCATTTTTCCCATCTAAATTTCTGTATTTCCTTATATATTTTTTAAAATTTTCTATGTATTTATTTTTACATAGTTTCATTTATTTAATATTTATTTCTGTATTATTTATTATTATTATTATTATTATTATTATTATTATTATTATTATGTCCATCCATCCATTATCCTCCACTCATCCGGGTCCAGGTAGCAGACTAAGCAGACCGGCCCACACTTCCCTGTCCCCGGCCAGGCCCTCTAACTCCTTCTGGGGGACTCCGAGGCATTCCCAGGCCAGCCGGGAGATATAATCCCTCCAGTGTGTCCTGGGTCTTCCCCGGGTCCTCTTCCCAGTTGGACATGCCTGGAAGACCTCCCTAGGGAGTCGACCAGGGGGCATCCTTATTAGGTGCCCAAACTACCTCAACTGACTCCTTTTGATGAGGAGGAGCAGCGGCTCTACTCCGAGTCCCTCCCGGATGTCCGAGCTTCTCACCCTGTCCCTGAGAGTGAGCCCAGACACCCTATGGAGGAACCTCATTTCCGCCGCTTGTATCCGCGATCTTGTCCTTTCGGTCATTACCCAGAGCTCATGACCATAGGTGAGGATAGGAACGTAGATCGATTGGTAAATTGAGAGCCTCGCCTTCTGGCTCAGCTCCCTCTTCACCACGACAGTCCAGTACAGCATCCGTAGGACCTCGGACGCTGCACCAATCCATCTATCAATCTCACACTCCATCCTACCCTCACTCATGAACAAGACCCCAAGATACTTAAACTCCTCCATCTGGGGTAGTGACTCCCCTCTAACCTGGAGGGAACAGTCCACCTTTTTCCTACAGAGCACCATGGTCTCAGACTTGGAGGTGCTGATTCTCATCCCAGTCACTTCACACTCGGCCTCAAACCTGAAATTAAAAAAAAAAACCTAAATCAGACCTGTTTTCGGTGGGTGTTGGACTCCGCCAAGGCTGCCCCTTGTCACCAATTCTGTTTGTAATTTTCATGGACAGGATTTCAAGGTGCAGTTAGGGATTGGAGGGTGTCCAGTTTGGTGACCTCAGAATTGCATCTCTGCTTTTTGCAGATGATGTGGTTCTGCTGGCTTCATCAGACCTTCAATGCACACTGAGCAGTGGCCGAGTGTGAAGCGACTGGAATTATTATTATGTTGTCATTATATTTCCACACTTATTTATTTACTTATTCTTTTATTTATTTATCTTTAATTTTGGCACAGTGGGTATCCTATATGACTGAGCCTTAACAATCATAAGTGTCAGCAGGCGTAACATTGAATATTTAGGTGAGTTTATCACCTGAACGTTTGATTTAGAAAGATTAGGGCATTTGGCAAAATAACAGGAAGACTAAAATGTGGTTTTATGTGTTGGGAATTGGTTGTCAATAACGGAGCATGTATATGTGTTGTATTTTGAAAAAGAGATAAAGACAGAAAGACTTGGAAAGTGGCTGTAAACTTCTCACTGTAACATGTTTCTATGCTTCCTCTCTGTCTCTTTGGCTTTCTTTTCTCTCTCTTACACTTTCTCTGTCTCTCTCTCTCTCTCTCTCTCTCCTCATTGTGTATCTTTCTCGGTCTCTCTCTCTGTCTCTGTCTCCCTTTCTGTCACTCTCCTCTCTCTTTCTCACTCTCACCCCCTCTCTCT
>VXCM01007097.1:33054-59593 GCA_014773175.1 Lucifuga dentata
CACACACACACACACACACACACACACACACACACACACACACACAGTGGACAGATAAATATGTCTCTTCTTAGCCACACAGTGTCAAACGTGTTGACGTGTGTCCAGAAACAACATGTTCATAAACACGCTTATCTGGCTGCCTGATCTGATTTACAGCAGCAGTCTGGTTTTCAGGGACATATTGATTACAGACTGAACTTTGAAGAGAAATATCAAAATGATAGCCTGGTCACACTGAGACATTGTTGACGTGGATGTGGACACTGACTGTGTTAATGAGTGTTCTCACTTCTATTCACTTCTTTTTTTTATGATATATTTAATTTTTCCAAAACAAAGAAAGTTCACTACTCACTTCTGATTGGCTCTTATGACTTATCAAACTAAAATTAAAGCCCCAAGCGCAAAGGCCTTTAAGACCTGGAGAAGACTTAAAGGGCAGTACTGGCGATTTTGCATGTCTGAGCCCAATCAACCTGCATACACGTTTCCTCCCATGTTCCCTTAGAGGTTCCATACATTAAAGCATTGCAGAGGTTTCAAAATAGAATGAAAATGAAAACAAGAACTAGGAAATCTGGATAATATGTCCACGTTTATACATATATAGCTGTGGTATATGCCATGATCAGCATAAACCATTTTGAGTATATATGCAGTTTGATCTTGCATCAGACAGATAACATAATGTCCACAGTAATATGATTAATATGTTAATATTAATATGTTAAGAATGACTGAGCTGAACCATTGGGATCTTCTTGCCGTCAGGAAAAGGTTACTTCATGCACTTCAGCACAGCTGCTGCTCGACCTGCTGACCGCGCACTTCTGGAGAGTCGCATGCTTTACGCTAAACCTGGAGCCCAGTGTCTGCAGTTCTTCCTCCATAACACCGCTGCAGCTGATGATGTTCTCAACATTTGGGTGCGAGAGGCCGGCCACGGCGGCACACAGAAGCTCTTCAAGAGCATTTCAGGTAAAAAAAATAATTAAACCGTATTAAAAAGAGCAGAAGTTCAGTAGAAGGAGCTTCTGTGAAGAGTTTTATTTGCACAAGATGTTTCTGCTGATTTTCCATCCTGATTTTCCAACTCCAAAATTTCAGCGCTGTTCTCCCCAGTGAATGAGAGGGCTGCCTCGATGCGACTTCATGTTGCAAAGAGGGCTCTGACTGTAGTTTGTGCTTATGCACCAAACTGCAGTTCAGAGTACCCAGCCTTCTTGGAGACTCTGGGTGGGATCCTGGATAGCACCCCCCAGTTTTACTGTAGGACTTCAATGCTCATGTTGGCAACAACGGGGATACCTGGAGGAGCGTGATTGGGAGGAACAGCCTCCCTGATCTGAACCCGAGTGGTGTGTTGCTGTTGGACTTCTGTGCAAGTTACGGACTGTCCATCACAAACACCTTGTTCGAGCACAAGGGTGTTCATAAGAATACCCTAGGTCTAAGGTCAATGATCGATTTTATAATCGTATCATCAGACCTGCGACCGTGCGTCTTAGACACTCAGGTAAAGAGAGGGGCAGAGCTGTCAACTGATCACCACCTGGTGGTGAGTTGGCTCAGATGGCGGGGGAGGCCGCCTAACAGACCAGGAAGGCCCAAACGAGTTGTGAGGGTCTGCTGGGAACGTTTGGTGGAAGAACCTGTCCAGATGATCTTCAACTCCCACTTCCAAAAGAACTTCTCTTGCATTCCGAGGGAGGCTGGGGACATGGAATCTGAGTGGACCCTGTTCAAAGCCTCCATTGTTGAAGCAGCTGTTTTGAGCTGTGGCCAGAAGGTTGTCGTGCCTGTCGTGGCGGTGGACTCAAGAGATGAGGGAAGCTGTCAGGTTGATAAAAGATGCCTTTCATGCCTGGTTGGCACATGGGACTCTGGAATCGGCTGTCAGGTACCAGCAGGCCAGAAGGACTGCAGCCTCAGTGGTTGCGGAAGCAAAAACTCGGGTGTGGGAGNGTACCAGCAGGCCAGAAGGACTGCAGCCTCAGTGGTTGCGGAAGCAAAAACTCGGGTGTGGGAGGAATTCGGGGAGACCACGGAAAATGACTTTTGATCGGCCTCAAAGCTGTTCTGGCAAAGTTCTGGTCAGACGACTCAGGACGGGTGGGAGGTTCATAGCCCAAGCTGTTTACAGCAGGGGCGGAGAGCTTCTCACCCGGACTGGGGACGTTGTCGGGTGGTGGAAGGAGCACTCTGAGGAACTCCCTAACCAGGCTTTCATGCCCTCCACAGGGGAGGCAGAGATGGAGGACTCGGGTGGATCAGAGACCATCCTCCTGGTGGAGGTCACTGAGGTAGTTAAAAAGCTCCACAGTGGCAAATCACTGGGGAGGGGATGAGATCCGACCTGAGATTCTGAAGTCTCTCGATGTTGTGGGGCTGTCATGGCTGACACGCCATGAAGGTCTGGGTCAGTACCCCTGGAGTGGCAGACCTGGGTGGTGGTCCCCATATTTAAAAAGGGGGACCGGAGGGTGTGTTCCAACTATCGATGGATCACACTTCTCAGCCTCCCAGGAAAAGCCTATGCGGGGGTGCTGGAAAGGAGACTCAGATCGATAGTCAAATCTCAGATCCAGGAGGAGCAATGCAGATTCTGTCCTGGTCGTGGAACTGTGGAGACCAGCTTTTTACCCTTGCACGGGTACTAGAGGGGGCTTGGAAGTATGCCCAACCAGTCTACATGTGTTTTGTGGATCCATGTCCCCCAAAGTCTCCTGTGGGGAGTTATGTGGGAGTATGGAGTACCGAGCTTGTTGACACAAGCTATCCAGTCCCTGTACAACCAAAGTCAGAGCTGTGTTTGCATTCTTGGCACCAAATCAGACCTGTTTCGAATGGGCGTTGGACTCCCCCAGGGCTGCCCCTTGTCACCAATCCTGTTTGTGATCTTCATGGACAGGATTTCAAGGCGCAGTCAGGGATTGGAGGGAGTCCAGTTTGGTGACCTGAGAATAGCATCTCTGCTTTTTGCACATGATGTGGTTCTGCTGGCTTCATCAGACAGTGATCTTTGATGCGCACTGGGCAGGTTTGAGGCCGAGTGTGAAGTGACTGGGATGAGAATCAGCACCTCCAAGTCTGAGACCATGGTCTCTGCAGGAAAAAGGTGGACTGTTCCCTCCAGGTTAGAGGGGAGTCACTACCCCAGACGGAGGAGTTTAAGTATCTCAGGGTCTTGTTCATGAGTGAGGGTAGGATGGAGTTTGAGATTGATAGACGGATTGGTGCAGCGTCCGAGGTCCTACGGATGCTGTACTGGACCGTCGTGGTGAAGAGGGAGCTGAGCCAGAAGGCGAGGCTCTCAATTTACCAATCGATCTACATTCCTATCCTCACCTATGGTCATGAGCTTTGGGCAGTGACCGAAAGGACAAGATCGTGGATACAAGCGGAGGAAATGAGGTTCCTCCTTAGGGTGTCTGGGCTCACTCTCAGGGACAGGGTAAGAAGCTCGGACATCTGGGAGGGACTCGGAGTAGAGCCGCTGCTCCTCATCAAAAGGAGACAGTTGAGGTGGTTCGGACACCTAGTAAGGATGCCCCCTGGTCGACTCCCTAGGGAGGTCTTCCAGGCATGTCCAACTGGGAAGAGGCCCTGGGGAAGACCCAGGACACACTGGAGGGATTATATCTCCTGGCTGACTTGGAAATGCCTTGGAGTCCCCCAAGAAAAGTTAGAGGGCCTGGCCGGGGACAGGGAAGTGTGGGCCGGGCTGCTTAGTCTGCTGACACTGTGACCTGGACCCAGATAAGCAGTTGAAAATGGATGGATGGATGGATGGATGGATTAAAAACAACTGTCCCTTCTAAATTCAGACATAGGCTTAGTGTTGGACATTGAATTTTAAGGTGGGTGCATCGGCTGAACATTTGATTTTGAAAAGATTAGGGAATTTAGGAAAAAACAGGAAACCTAAAATACGGTTTTATGTTTTGGAAACTGTTTATCATTAACATGTATGCAGGTAGTATTTATTGGGCTTAAACGAGCAAAATCATCAGTGGTTCTGTAAAATGAAATAAATCACATTTTTAGATATTTATTTCAGTTATCAGCAGATTACTTTAAAACATGTCTGTATCGACATACTTATGCTAACACGTGCTACAGGAGGTGTCACTGGCTCCTGGAAGCTGCACTATGTGAACTTGGATGTGAGACAAAAGGCCCGTGTGGTTTTTGAGGCGGTTCGAGGAAAGAGCATGTCCACGGGAGGTTTCTCTCTGGATGACATCAACCTGTCGTCCACAAGCTGCCCTCAGCATGTCTGGCACATCCGCAACATCACCAACCTCCTGGCCACCACGCCAGCAGGAACCAAGACTTATAGCCCTCGCTTCCTGTCACCAGCAGGTTACGCCTTCCAGGTGACGGCCGACGAAAGCTCACTATCGCACATTAGCACGTTCAGTTTCTGATTCAGAAGGTAGAAAATTAAATGATTTAATTCCAAATTTGTCTGCTTTCTTTAGGTTGGTGTGTACCTGAATGGAAGAAGTGACCGGCCAGGGTACATGGCGGTATACTTCCACCTGACCTCAGGCCCCAATGACCACAGCCTCAAGTGGCCGTGTCCATGGCAACAGGCAACCATGGCGCTGATGGATCAGCAGTCAGACGTTAGGCAGCAAATGAACATGCACCGGATGGTCACCACTGACCCGAACAAACTGTCCTCTGATGGTAAGAGAGGTGCCTGGTGTTGTGGAAAAAAGTGTAACTGAGCAAGCTAATGCAGGATGTGTGAACTGGATTGATAAAGTGTTCTTCTGTGGAGGGAGACAAAAGAGCCAATTTACTTCTCCCAGTCATGTCTCAGCCATGTGATTTTTGTCATCACCAATCCCATCCCATCCATCATTTATGTTATATACTAAAATTTTAAAATAAAATAGTCTTTAAAAGTTTGTTTTATATTTACATTTCTGCATTGGCCTCCATCATCTGTGCTGCTGGTTCCAGTTTGTCACAAAAGTTTGACTTTGTGACCCTTTTAATAAATGGAAGAACTAAAAGTCAAAATGTTATGACATAGCATCAGCTTAATGAGCTAGCATAGAGAACTAAAGTAATCATGCTAAACCTGTTTAACCCTCTGGAGTCTCAAATCAATATTTCCAGAAGATTTTTCATTCAAGAAAAGAAAAAGTCCAATCTAAAAGAATTTAGAGGGAAAAAAATCTACAATAAATCATAAAAGAGTTGTCAGTTTTCTACTTGATTCTATAAAATTGTAAAAAATACATGAAAGTCAGAAAATAATGTGTGAAAAGTGACTTTAGAGTTCAGAGGGTTAAAACCAGCTGCATATTTTCCACTAGTGAGGATGTTCACAGGTGTTCGGTTTCTCTCAGGTAAAGAGTTTTACTGGGACAATCCCATGAAAGTGGGATCCAAAGTGACGGAGCCTGATGGCAGCTTTTACTATCGAGGACCAGGAACTGGAACCAGCACCTACCTGACCCACAGCCGACTGAAGAGCCGGAACTTCATCAAAGGAGACAATGCCTACTTCCTGTTCAGCCTGGATGGTATGAACTCACACACACACTCACACACTGACGGTTCTTCCTAAAACACCAGTGGACAAAGGATCTCTGATCACCAACACAGCACGACCTCAACACATCAGTGGAGTTGGACAGCAGACGTCTCGTCTCCGCTTAATTTAAATTCATAAAACAACATAAAGTAATATTTCAAAATCAAACAATTATTGATCAGTGAAATGTAGCTGATGCTGATATATTTATAGATCTAATCAATTTTCAATTTTCGACTCAAAATGCAGTCGTAGACGTCACGTGTCATTTTTACATCAGGTTAGACATTGTAGGAGCCATGAATGAATTCAGAGTGAATATGAATGAATTAAATATTTTGTGATAATATTGCATTTGGAATTGTAACCATGGTGATTTTTCATGATGATTTGGGTCACATGGGTATGGGCGGTGAAAGTCGTAGTTAATGTAAGCATCTGTTCTCCTGCATGACAGCTGGTTAGAGAGAATGAGTGGGATCGTGGTATTTGTTTGTTCACCGCTTCATCAATCTAATTGCTGTGATCATTTTAAATCTTTTGTATTTTGAAACAAATTATCAGATCTTTGTGGTGATAAAAGTAAAAACGTAACTTGGATCTCAGTTCAGTTTGTTTGTAAAGCGTGTCAGACAACCAGGCAAACAGCCTTGCTCATCCTCTAAGCGACTTTTTTTGTTTGTTGGAGTAGTCGCTACAGACCTGATCGTCTAAGCCAAGGAACCCCAATAACCGGCCCACGGGTCAGATCTGGCCCGCAAGAGCCAAATATCTGGCCCTCACTGACCCATTGGCACTAACGGCACCTGTCACATGACTCAGACAAGAAGAGCAGAGAACTGCTGCTGATGTTGGTCTGGAAAGTTAAACTAACACTGTTTTATATTGTATACTATATTCAGAGAAGAGAGAGAGAGAGAGAGAGAGAGAGAGAGGACTATCACAACATACAGAAATTCAACTGACTCTCAGATTCTCTTGGATAAACAACTCCCTTGATGAACTAAACTGTTTAGACTCTAAACAGTTTAGTTCATCTCATGCAGCAGATAGAAAATATGAAGTTGTCATTACATTTCCTGATAAGATGTTTAATCAAACAACATTCTTGTTCATAAAGAAATTCATATTATTACTCTTTGTGGCAGATGAGCCACTTCCTTTGATAAACCAAAACTCACCATTCCCATACACATGCTAATCATGCTAATCTGTAATGCTGCTTGTTTTGCATGACTGGTCACATGATGATTCTGACTCATGAGAACACATTGACAGAACTCAGTACTGATCATCAAGTGAAAGTGTTAGCAGGACGGCGTTCCGGCCCTGCATCCAGCTTGGCTCTGATGAGGCTTCCTTTTTTTTCCAGACATATCTGAACTGCTCGTACCACAGCCTCTTCCTCACTCAGCCATCCCCGCTGGTGCTGGTCTGGTGAAAGCTCAGGAGCCCGCCAAGGACCACGCCGTGGTCACGGGCATCACAGTGTCTGTGGCAGCAGCCACGGTGGTGGTTGCCTTCCTTCTTGTGGCGAATGTGTGGAGGATGAGGAGGAGGAAACAGCAAGAGAGCGTCTGAGTGGTGATCGAACCCGGAGACACCTGAAGGTGAGTCACGTGACGAGTCAGCATCATTCTGCCAACAGGCAGAGAGAGAACGCAGTGCCTCAGAAAAGGAAAGTTATGTTGCCTGTTTAAAGGACCACACCAGTGATTTTGTTTGTTAAAGCCCAATAAATACTGTCTACATACATGTTTTGACAATCAATTTCCAAAACATAACACCTTATTTAATTTTCTATTTGTTTTTTTGTTTTGTTTTGTTTGACAGATTTCCTAATTTTTCAAAATCAAATGTTCATGTGATGTACCCACCTTAAAATTTAACATTTCTCCTGCTAAGATGTATGTCCAAATTCAGAAGGGAAAGCCATTTTTAATTTCTTGGTAAAAGCCGTCTTCTCCTGGGACTATATTTCCAGGCGGAGGCTTACGTTGTCTTCTGTGCAGCTCCATGTTGGATCAGTTAAATAAAGTTACTTCAAAAAAAAAAAAAAAAAANAAAAAAAAAAAAAAAAATTAATAGATGTGTTCGCTATAATTGATTACTTATCTCAAACATGTTTCAACTCTACAAGTTGGCCTGGAATGAACTGAAACCAATAGCAGTCTGGAAGGTAGGAAAAACAATTCTAATATTTACAGCTTTAGTAGCATGTTTTGGAAAATGGTTGTCAGTAACGTAACGTATGTGGGTTGTATGTATTGGGCTCAAACATGCAAAATCACCAGTCTTGTCCTTTAAAACTACATTTGATTTAAAGACTCACTGCAGTGAAAATGACACAGTTGAAGTTAAAACGTCATTTTTGCACCAGTGTAAGTCAATAAACATGCAGAGTCAAATTAAAGTGTTGCTCATTTAATGTTTCAGTTATTTTAAATCAAAGATTTTTTATCCAAAATCCATCCATTTTGGACTTTCAGAAGTTTGTCCTATCATGTCTAATGACGTCATAAACACTCAGAGAAATAAGTTTCATATTTACCTGCCTGCGTGTGCTGCCCCTCCCCCTCCCTCTAATTATATACAATAAACTCAGCCAACACATGTCCATTATCAGACTGAACTTTCATGAACATTTGATCTGATGAAGAGTCTAAAATAAGAATGTGAAGAGATTTGCACCATAAACGAGCAGTTTGAATGTGTCGCTGTGAACGGAATGAAGAATGAAGATTATTGATAAACTGATAAATGGACTTTATGAATCAGGAGGATAGACTTCACGTTCAACCTGTTTGTCATTAACTTTGACAGCTTGAACTTTTTAACTTATTGATGTCTTTATGGTTTGTTTATCATGTTCTTATTTTTGATTTCTTGGTTTTTAATTAGTTTTGATTATTAAAATGTAATTCTCAATCAAAACATATGCGTATCAGCACTATCTCCAAGAAGCATCACAGGAAAACTTCATTAAATGAGAATAATAATTGAATTTAATAAAACCCAATTTATGTGTGAATAATTTGACAAAATGACTGTTTTCAACTCTTTTGTCACCTGCCTACCACCAGGTGCTGCTTCATGTACCAACTGTGGTGCGTGTGCCACCACACGCACCACAGTTTGAGAAGCACACTGTCTAGTTTTCTCCAATGTACATGAATTGGTGGTAAATGTTCTGTGTGTTTACAGGTGGACCGGCCGAAGGATTAAAAAATAACGCTTTCATCACGACTGATCAAACTGATTGATGATGTCACCTGATCCTGAGTCTTCAATGTCTAATTTTATCTTACAAATAAAATCTTTGACAGCATTCAGCAGCAGCTCGTTTGTTTGTCACAACTGCCTCAGTATCAGTGTGTGTATGTTTTTGTGGTTATGATGGTGTGTGCGTTCCCAAACTCACAAAGCCTCTTGAATTTCACTGCAGTTCCTCCGTGATGCTGCAGTGAAGCTGTTTGAGCTGCTGCAGGTAGAAACAGGAAGTACCTGCAGCAGGTATTTCTCTCTCTCCTTTAGGCTCAGGTTCATCTGCTCACTCAGCGCCCAGCTCAGCTTATAACAGCAAACTTTCACAGATAATTCACAGCGTTTGTCTCTGTTCTGGGGGCAGAGAGAGAGAGAGAGAGAGAGTTCCTCATGTTAGTGCAGCGACTCTCAAACACACTTACAGTCTGCAGACCTGCAGCCTCTCTTCATCAATCCTGCAGCTCACACTCACAGCAGCAGCTCTTCTCACATCACGTGATCAGGGCATCTGCCCTCTGATTTGCCATGTATCCATGACATGTTAGTAGTTTTATCAGCATTATTGTTGTGGCTTTTTTAGTTGAATACATTTTATAGGATTTGAGTTGTAAATGTTTAATAAAAGAATATGCTAGAACATAATATTTAGAATGTTGCAGTTGAGTATTATAAGTTAACTGAAATAGTTATTATTACAGAGCATAATGTTAACAGGAAATATGTTTTGAAGTTTAAGAGGTTTGAATTTGTAAATGCTTTTATTTTGAAATTGAAAAGGAAGCAACTTGCTCATGATCATTAGTTTTGACTTCAGTTTGATGTATCCAGTGTGAACAAGTGAGCAGGTGGGCAACAAAGAGTGTTTATATCATCTTTGCATTTTCCTTTTATCAGTAAAGTTCAGTTAAACTATGAACGTCTCGGTTATTATTATTTAGAAGCTTTCTGCTCTAATTTATTCTGCAAAAACATTATAGCACTATCAACAGCATCACCCACAGCAGAAAAAACACTAATAATTAAAAATGTATTTTGTCTAGAGGGGCTCCTCAGCCAGTGAGGGAAAAGGAGCAGTGGCTCAGGTCCCTCTAGCGCCCCCCCTCTGCATGTTCCTGAGTGGCAGTGCATTTAAATGCACCCACACTGACTTGATGAGCTAGGGGTTCAGCGTTAAAGCTTAAATGTGGGAGTTTTTAAAATTCCTCATCCAACGTTTTATTAATGTATAATGTGTCCATATTTATGCAAGTATTTACCGGCAAAGTACAAATACACAAAAGTACTGCAACTAGCTGGCAGCACTGACCTGCAGGTGGACCGTGTCCTTCATAGCAGCCCTGGATTCACTCCACTTCAACCCATTTTTAGTTTTTACTGATTATCACCAAAACTAACCTTTTTTTTCTTTTTTTTAAAGGAACAGGAAAAACAACTGCCAGAAATAAACTTGTTGCTGTTACTGTTTGATTCTGTACCAGCTGCTCTTTGGGTTTCATGCATTTAAATGGAGATAAAACTGAAACCAAGATAACATAAGATAAGATAAAGAAAATAAACACCAAAAACTTTTAATGTAACTGAGCCAGTTAAAAATAAAAACAATAAAACAAAAGACATTTTAAATTCACACTGTGCCCAGTACAGGTGAGTCTGTACAAGAAAATAATACAAAGATGTAAAATCACAATAAATACACAGAGTTCAATACAGAGGAAGACATAAAAAGCAGAATTATTACATCCAGGACAAAGCAATAGAGATATTTATTGTTTCTAAGAATTCATAAATCTCCAATAACAACAACTATAACAACAACAATCAAACAACAACAACAATAATAATACCAATAATAATAATAATTAACGTGTTGGTCTGTTTCTGAGTCATAAACCTCATCTGGTCATCATCATCATCATCATCATCAACGATAAACAGTCTACAGTAAATGTTGATATTTTACCCGTCCTTTGTCTGGAGGACATTGTAGGAAGATTCACCTTCAGCTTTCTCCTAAACAGCTCAAGTAAACTGACTGTGGGACTGAAAATGCACTCACTAGAATTTAGAACACTTTAATTTTGCACTTTGGAGTGATCATTTCACTGATGACACCTACACCTTGACATCACCTGTCAGCATTTTATACTAGATAATGCTAAAGCTCAAACTTAATCTCACACAAACTTTAACACTTTTTCTTCACAACAACAAATATAATGCATCTTTATGCTTTGATGTTTCAACAGTTTAACCACATTTATTCTCATTTAACATGTTTTTTCTCTTGTGGTCCTCAAAGTTCCAAAATACTTTAAAGATTTCATCAGAAACAAAAAAAAAAAAAAAAAANAAAAAAAAAAAAAAAAAGCATGTCAGGCAGCAGATTTGCATTTTTATGTTCTACTGCTGCTCTCAGTACATTTACAGTTTTATACCTGTAACTCCTGATTACATGCAGTATTTGATCTCAAACTCAGCAATGGAGTTATTTCTCCTTGGTATGTTTTGACAAGTGCCTTTTCTAATTCCCAGAGTGGAAATGGATTTTTACATGTTTCTTCAGATCTTTACTGTTAGCAAAGCCTTTACCACAAACAGAACAACTAAACGGTTTCTCTCCTGTGTGTCTTCTCGTGCTCATTTAAATTTCTCTTGTTCTTAAATGCTGCACCACATTCAAAGCAGGTAAATTTTTTTTGCCAGTTTTACATCCCACATCACATGCAGGGACTTCATCAGTTTTTGGACTGTATAAACATGAGTGAGGTCTTTTGGCCTCTTTCTAATCATCCTCACCGTCTCCAGACTCAGAAGAGCCTGAAATCTTGTCATCACTACCTGGACTGTAGCTCCTGGATGGTCCTGGTCCTCTGCAGTCCTCTACATGAGCTCCTGTTTCAGTCTGTTCACTTGAGCTGCATGCTGGAGGCTCTGACTCTGTTCTCCTCAGTTTGGATTTGATGAAGCTGTGAGGACTGAACTTTCATCATCTTCACTCCTCACAGGGACACGAGTGAATGTGAACTTGGTGACATCAGCCTCCTCCAGATGTTGAAGCTGCTCTCCTTCCTGTCTGATTTGAAGTCCCTCCTGTTCCTCTTTAACATGCAGGAGCTCTGGATGCTGCTGGTTCACATTGAGGCTCCACACCTGCTGGATTTCTGCAGGAAACACACAAACACACCACAGCATGTTAACTGAAACTGTTCATCCTGACACAAAGGTTCAACAGTTTAAAGGTCTGATGGTTGCTGTAGAGCCAACATTAGGAAAACTGTTCAACACAATTTTCAATGAGAATGGCCTGTTCTGTAAAGTTTAGTGCTGTTTCATTTATGGAAGACAACTTCCAAATAAATAAAATCAGCATAAATAAAATGAAGATGAAATTAAAACTTCATAATGTTTTAAAAATCAGACAGATTTAAGAAAATTCACATTTGTACCGAATTCCGTTCAAAATATTTCTTTCTGTTTAAATATAGTTTCTAATTTATTTCTGAAGCTTTCATGCAAAAGCACCTTTTGTTTTGTTTTTTGCACAAACAAACTAAATGTGAGTATTTAAGAATGGCGGATGTCTGCCTGGGAAAGCTCGTGTCTGAATAATCAGCGATGTTCAGCTCTGTGAGCTCCAGCCAGCAAATCCTAAATCATCAGAGAGCACCTACCCAGGAGAAACAAAAAAACTAAAAATGTTTCAGAAACTACTGCAGCTTTAAAGGTCCTGAAAAGACTCCTGGCTTCTAAAAAGGTCCTTGCTGTGCAAAACTACCCAATGCCTGCATTAAAATCAATGTAAGCCTAAATTCATGTGACGTTCAACATAAATAATACAACCCTGATTCCAAAAAAAGTTGGGACGCTGTGTAAAATGTAGTTAAAAACAGAATACAATGATCTGCAAATCCCTTTTGACATATTTAATTAAATACAGTACAAAGACAAGATATTTAATGTTCAAACTGATAAACTTTGTTTTTCTGTAAATATACTCTCATTCTGAATTTGCTGCAGCATGTTCCAAAGAAGTTGGGACAGCAGCAACAAAAGACTGGGAAAGTTGAGGAAGGCTCAAATAACAGCAGTTTGGAACATTCCACAGGTAAACAGGGTCACTGGTAACAGGTGATAGTATCATGATTATCATGATGGTATCATAAAAGGAGCATCCCGAAAGCCTCAGTCGTTCACAAGCAAGAATGGGGCGAGGTTCACCACTTTGTGAAAAACTAGTGGCAAATAGTCCAACAGTTTAAGAATCTAGAAGAATTCAAGAATCCTGCTTATTCCAGCAAGACAATCCCAAGCCACATCCTGCACGTGTTACAACAGCGTGGCTTCCCAGTAAAAGAGTGCAGGTACCAGACTGGCTACCTGTAGCCTGCTGTCTCCCAATGAAAATATGTAGAGCATTATGAAGCACAAAATACACAACAGAGACCCCGGACTGTTGAGAAACTGGAACTGTATATCAGGCAAGAATACGAAAGAATTTCCCTTTAAAAATGACAATTAGTGTCTTCAGTTCCCAAATGCTTCCTGAGGGTTGTTAAAAGGTGATGGAACTGTAAACATGTCCCCATCCCAACCTCTTTGGAACATGTTGCAGCAATCAAATTCAGAATGTGAATTGAACTGTATTTACAAAAAAAAGCCCAATGAAGTTTATCAGTGTGAACATTAAATATCTTGTCTTTGTACTGTATTCTATTGGATATAGGTCAAAGGGGATTTGCAAATCATTGCATTCTGTTTTTATTTACATTTTACAGTGTCACNTGGATATAGGTCAAAGGGGATTTGCAAATCATTGCATTCTGTTTTTATTTACATTTTACAGTGTCACAACGTTTTGGGAATCAGGGTTGTACCTGCAACTCCCAGTCCCATAGTATTAACAGTCAGATAACTTTCATTTTTGTACTACTGCTCATGAAACTAATAATAGAAATAGCAGTCATCATCATCATCATCTTCATCTTTATCTGAGGTCCAACAATCTGTGGTGAAAGCTCATTCCCTATTGTGCCACGTTTCTCTGTTTTAACTTAGAACTGCCTTGTTCCTGAAATGTGAGAAGAAACTTCATGTCACTACTTGAGGGTTTAAATCTTTTGCTTCAATCCTGAGTCCTTCATAAGTGAGTAAAGCTGTGAATGTGTCTTTAGAAACTCTCTCTGTGTTTAGTGACTGCTCTGTGTCTGCCTGAGCTCCAGTTTATTTAGCTGCTTAAATACTTCAGGAAAAGAGAGTTGTCTTTGCTCTTTTGACCTGACTGCCAGTGAAACACCCAGGTGATGTCGGTGTGGCTGGTAATCATGTTCAACATGTTACTGCTTACATGTAACACACGTGACTAATCGTTCAAAAACCTTCATTACTGCAGATGTCGGCAGCAGTGACATCTGCAGTAATGAAGGTTTTTGAACGGTTAGTCCTGAACCACCTGTCAAATGTTGCCATTGACCCAAACCAATTTGCATCTATAGAGCGGGCAGATCAGTGAACGATGCTGTTTCACTTTCTTTACACTCTGAAGCACCTTGAAAGTTGTGGCTCATATGCTCAGTTGTTATTGATTAACTTTTAGCTCTGCTTTTAACTGCATCCTACCCCCCAAACTGTCTGACTGCCTCCTAGACCTGGGAGTCGTCCACTCACTTGCTCTCTGGCTCCTCAATTTTCTCCAGAACTGGAAACAAGTGGTTAAAATTAATAATAACTTCTCTGAGTCCCTCATCAGCAGCACAGGTTGTGCGTTGTCCCCACTCTGACACTCTTTGAATACAAATCATTTCACCTCCCAGCACAGCTCAGTTAAAACGTTTAAATTTACAGATGACACAACAGTAGTGGGCGTCATCTCTGATAATGATGAAACTGCTTATAGGGAGGACATCGCCCTTATGACTGTTGGTGTCTGAACAATAATCTGCATTTTAAGTGTTTCTAAAACGAGAAAAATTATTATTGATTTCAGAAGGGCCCCAAAGATATCAAACCCTTGGCAATCAATGGCCAGGAGNGAAAAATTATTATTGATTTCAGAAGGGCCCCAAAGATATCAAACCCTTGGCAATCAATGGCCAGGACGTGGAGCAGGTGGTCAGTTTGAAGTTTTTACGGACCGCCATCTCTTCCTCCCTGAAGTGGTCAGACAACACGACAGCCATCACAGGCAAAGCCCAACGACTGTTCTTCCTCAGACAGCTGAAAAAGTTTAAAGTTTCAAGAGAAGGTTTGCTTTTGTTTCACAGAGATAGAATCTATTCTCACTTTCTCAATAACAGTGTGCTTCAACAACATCACAACCCAGGAAGGAAAACAGTCAGAGAGAATTGTACTCAAAGCCTCAAGAATCATTGGCATTAAACTTCCTGCTCTCAAAGAAATTCATGGGTCACGTCTGAAAAAACTGGGTTTAAGAATCTTAAAAGACTTGTAGCATCCTGCTAACTCTCTGCTCAAATTTCTCCCTTCAGGAAAAAGGCTCAAATCTCTCCCCTCAAAGACGACCAGATTCAGGAACAGCACATTCGTGTTATAAATGACTCTCAGGAACTCATTTTTAACTGTTCCTTCTAACTGTTACGATTCAGCTTTATGTTAAATGTAGTTCAGCTCTGATTCAATGTTGCGCTTTTTAGCTGTTATTTATTGCTAATTAGCATTTTAAATAAGTCTTAGGACTCACTCCTTAGATTTATGATATATACTATATCTGCAATGAATGTTGTATGTTTGTCTGTTTATTTATTATGAGCACACTGAGACAAGTTCCTATCAAATGTACGTTGACATGGCAATAAAGTACTGTATTGTATTATATTACTGTACATGATGAACAATGTGTTCATGCTGTTACTATCTTATTTGTATTTTTTTGTCTTTAACTGTGGTAATAAATGTCAAATCTATCATGGTCACACAGCTGCTGTACCTCAAACCCTTGATGACACAAATGAGATGAATCGTTACACTTTGGCTACGCATGATAACCGGTTAAGCTAAACTCTACCACCTTAAAAGACCATACCAGCAATTTTGCATGTTTGAACTCAATATGTACAACCCGCATAAGCTGCTGAAAACCATTTCCCAAAATATACTACGTTAGAGGTACATTTTACATTTCTTTTCTACCTTCCAGACTACTATTGGCTTTGACAGAGAAATTAAAAACGACCGGCCCTTCTATGTTCAGACATACGTGTTAGCAGGCTAAACATTGAGTTGTAAGGTGGGTGCATCACTGAACTTTTGATTTTGAAAGACTAGGGAAGTTCACAAAAACATAGGAAAACTAAAATATGACTTTATGTTTAGGAATTGTTTGTCAGTAACGTTACGGGTATGCAGGTTGTATTTATTGGGCTAAAACATACAAAATGCCCATGTGGTCCTTTAAAGTCCTGATGTTTCCATCACATAAACAGTATACAAGCACACACATCACCCCTAATTTCCACCAGCTATATAGTCTGTTTGACCACAAAGTCAATCCAGAAAACGTTTTGCTGTACCTGAATATTAAANATTTCAATTTCTCTGTAAAAACAGTCTTCTCCTGGAACTATATTTCCTGGTGGAGAATTACATCATCTTCCGTGCAGCTTTGTGTTGGATTGGTTAAATAGCTACTTCGACAAAAAACCTAACGGACATCTTATTCGCTGGGATGGATTATGTATCTCAAGCGTGTTTCAAGTCTCTACAAGTTGATTTTAATAGTGTTAAAGCTATATAGTCTGTTTATATAGCCAGCTATATAGTCTGTTTGACCACAAAGTCAATCCAGAAAACGTTTTGCTGTACCTGAATATTAAANCCAGCTATATAGTCTGTTTGACCACAAAGTCAATCCAGAAAACGTTTTGCTGTACCTGAATATTAAACAGCAACTACTGGTAGATATTAATAAATGTTGTTTAAACCTGACTGAGGCTCACTGATCTCCTTCCATCATCCTCACTGTCCTCAGTCTCAGGTTCTCAGTGTCAGAATAGAGGGTCATAAATGAATACCTGGATATGTGATCCTGGCTGGTTCTCGTCCTCCACAGTCCTCTCCATCAGCTTCTCTTCTAATCTGTTGAGTGGAGCTGCTGCTTGCAGACTCTGCCTCTCTTCTCTCTTCACTTTGGTCTTGAAGCTATGAGGACTGAACTTTCTCTTCATCTTCACTTTTCACAGCAACAAGAGTGAATGGGAACTCAGTGGTATTAGCCTCCTCCACATTGTGAAGCTGCTCTCCTTCTTGACTGATCCAGAGTTCCTCCTCTTCCTCCTCTTTAATGTGTGAGGGCTCAGGCTCCTCCTGGCCCAGACTGGACCTCCTCTCTTGCTACACCAACTGCTGCTGGATGTCTGCAGAGAATTCAGAAACACACATTATGGAAAATAGGATCTAATTTCCACCCAAGTGTGTAAGGGTGTAATGTGAGAAATGTCAGTTTTTGGTATGGTATTATGGTTAAGGGGTGACATGGTGCACCATGGTGACTTCCTGATGCATTGAATCATTCCCTAAATCATCCCTAAATGTAGACCCAAAAGAAGACCTGCGTTTTAGGAAAAATTTAAAAGACCGTGACTTCATAAGGCTGTGTAACTATTAGCAGGCGAAACATGGATATTTAAGGTGGGTGTATCTTGAATATTTGATTTTAAAAGATTAAGAGATTTTGCAAAATATCAGGAAAGCTGAAATAAAGTTTTATCCTTTGAGAAATGATTGTCACTAATGTAACACGTATGAAAATTGAATACATAAGGCTCAAACATGCAAAATGGTGGTATGGTCCTTTAATATTAAAAATGTTTTGATGACTAGATCCTCCTTTGCTGTCTTTGTTGAATAAAGGCTTAAATGCTGCCTGTACCTGTGACCCTTCCCCTCTAGGCTTCCACTTCCTTCCTGCTGACACTGTGGGGGCTGCACTCCTCACCAACACGTCCTAGATTCTGACAGAGTCATCTCAAGCCTCACCTTTTTACACCTTCACACTTAAACTCCTCTGTTAAGCTGGAGATGAGCAGCTCTAAAATCCCTTTTCTGTGAAATAGACTCAAACTCTGCATTTGATGCTCTTCTTGTCTTCTACAGCTCTAGAGCAGAAACACACACACACACAGTAAACATTTAAATTTAAGCAGCCTGGCTGACAAAATGGCTGTAAATGACCTAGGGTAAGACTCCATATTGCAGGATATTGTGGAGTTATTGTGAAGATTGTATGAAAAAAAAAAAAAAGCCTCTCTCACCACAAGAGGAGAAGAATTCTTGTTTCCACAGTGTGAAAGCATTTAGCAGTTGTAAAGTGAATCTTTCTTCTCTGAGGCTCATGAGGTGTTTTATAAAGTCAGTTATTCTCATCTCCTGGAAGACAGAGGACTTCAGGTCGTACAGTTTGGAGTCGCTGCACCACAAATTTCCCCATCAGAACAGAAAATTTACATGATGGAAAATGGACCATGGGTGGTTCTCAAACAGCAGGGCTGTTCATAAAAGAAAAGATAAAGGTGATAAAGATAAAGCTCCACTGAACAGACTGAAAGAGAATCTGATGGAGAGGACAGTGGAGGACCAGAAGCAGCCAGGATCACATATCCAGGTATTCATTTATGACCATCTAGTAATGACAAGGCTTCTGACTCTGAGAACCTGAGACTGAGGACAGTGAGGATGATGAAGGAGANTCTAGTAATGACAAGGCTTCTGACTCTGAGAACCTGAGACTGAGGACAGTGAGGATGATGAAGGAGATCAGGGAACCTCAGCTGGGTTTAAACAACATTTCTTAATATCTGCCAGTACGTTGCTGTTTAATCTTCAGGCATGGCAAAAAGTTTTCTGTGTTGAGTTTTGCTGATGGAAATTAGTGACAGTATGAGATCATCAAAACACAGTAATTAGCTCTACCAAAGATAGTGGGATGTCTCATAAAGAAGAAGAAGAAGAANTCATCAAAACACAGTAATTAGCTCTACCAAAGATAGTGGGATGTCTCATAAAGAAGAAGAAGAAGATGATGATGATGATGATGATGATGATGATGATTAACTGGAAGTTACCTGACTCTTCATACTTTTGGTTTGGGAGATGAAAGGCAGTGTGTTACAAGCCTTCTAATTTTATGACAGCAACACAGGTATTATTTAGGTTGTACTTCATATTGATTTAGCTTTAATAGAGCTTTAATAGAGGCATCAGGTATTTTCCTTTTCAGGACCTCAGAGACTTTAAAGCTGCAGTAGTTTCTGAACTATTTTAGTGTTTTTTCTCCTGGGTAGGTGCTCTCTGATGATTTAGGATTTGCTGGTGGAGCTCACAAAGCTGAACATCTCTGATTATTCGGACATGAGATTTCCCAGGCAGACAACCGCCATTCTTAGATACTCACATTTAGCTTTTTACACAAAAAGCAAAAGAAAAAACAACAGGTGTTTTTTTTATTTATTTTTTGTACCAAAGTTTCAGAATTAAAATATGAATGATGTGTAAATGGCAAGAAATATTTTGAACAAAATTCTGTATAAATGTGAATTTTCTTAAATCTGTCTCTCCAGTTCTGGTTATGTGAAAAAAATACAAAGTTTTGATTTCATCTTCATTTTTTTGTTTATTTGTCTTCTGTAAATGAAGATACACAGCTTAGAAGATTAGACCATTCTCAATGAAAATTGTGTTGAACAGTTTTCCTAATGCTGGCACTACAGCAACCATCAGACCTTTAAACTGTTGAACCTTTGTGTCAGGATGAACAGTTTCAGTTAACATNCTACAGCAACCATCAGACCTTTAAACTGTTGAACCTTTGTGTCAGGATGAACAGTTTCAGTTAACATGCTGTGGTGTGTTTGTGTGTTTCCTGCAGAAATCCAGCAGGTGTGGAGCCTCAGTGTGAACCAGCAGCATCCAGAGCTCCTGCATGTTAAAGAGGAACAGGAGGGACTTCAAATCAGACAGGAAGGAGAGCAGCTTCAACATCTGGAGGAGGCTGATGTCACCAAGTTCACATTCACTCTTGTCCCTGTGAGGAGTGAAGACGATGAAGACAAAGTTCAGTCCTCACAGCTTCATCAAATCCAAACTGAGGAGAACAGAGTCAGAGCCTCCAGCATGCAGCTCAAGTGAACAGACTGAAACAGGAGCTCATGTAGAGGACTGTAGAGGACCAGGACCATCCAGGAGCTACAGTCCAGGTAGTGATGACAAGATTTCAGACTCTTCTGAGTCTGGAGACGGTGAGGATGATTTGAAAGAGACCAGAGAACCTCACTCACACTTAAACACTCTAAAACAACACTGGTTTTGATCTAACAGTCGCTGACTGTGTCGTGGCTCCATCTCAGTTAGCTAAGTCCAGCTAGCATGCTAAGCTAATGCTGCATTCCAGTTACCTAGAAAATCTGACTTTTCCCCTCCTACTTGGAGAAATACGGTGGAACGGCATTTGAAGTCTGAGTTCCAACTGGGAAACTGGACCAATTTTATTTATTTATTTTTATTTACTGTTATTTTTACAACTTTTATTGAAGTACTCTCATGTATCATACAAAAAAAAAAAAAAAAAAAAAAATTCATGACTCAACGTCATGTATTAGATAAGAAAGAAAATATTCAGTTTTTTTCCATTGGAGGAAACAAGTAAATTGTGTAAATATTGGAAAAACTCATTTTCAAATAAAAAGAAAAGAGGCTTGTTAAATTTGTATGTTTGTGTATAAAATTTTGCAAGAGTTAACAGAAAGTTAATTAAAAAAAAATACTAGTGTAGTGCCTGTTGAAAATGTGCATGTTTGGACTGGGCTGGACTTTATGTACGTGTTGCAGGCTGCCATAGGAGCCTATTTATCAAGAGGGGAGCATATCCTGCTACACACCCTGAACGTATCCTGCCACATGGACTAGTTTTTACTGACTTCGCATATGATACTGCACGTCCTTGGGCGTGCAATGAACCTGCCAATGAACCTGCCGAATATCAACTTCATAGAGTAATGGGATCTAGAGATATTGGTGCCACGGTCAGATGGACAGGGATTTCTGGCTTTATAGATATATTCTTTCTGCTTTGCTTTTACAGTGTTTTAAAACTCCAAGTAATACATCTTTGGAAAAATAATTGGAAATCATTGCATATATTTTGACAAATAAAAACTGAAAAATGTTTCCAAAATGTAGTGATAAGGGGACAATTCCAAAAGTGCAGTACATTTGCACAGTTATCATTGCAAAATGAGCAGTTAATATTCATTCTTGAATTTTTGTAGCTTGGTTGGGGATATTCTGTGTATTAACTTATGACTGATTTCTCAAATGTTAATGGTAATTATGTATTTTAGTGGCATGGTCCACACTTCTTCCAGGGAATCCCTGTGACAAAATCTTTCTTAATATGGTATCACATATGAAGTTGTAATTATTTCTTTTTGAAAAAGCCATCTGATTTTTTTGCTACAAGTTGAAGTCTTAAAAAGGAAACATATTTTCCCTCCTGCAGTATTTAGAGGATCTAAAGTGCAAAGCTGAATAGTTGGTTCAGTCGTACCTTTCAAAAGCATAATAACATCCTGAGGAATACCATCTAGAATATAGAGAATTCTTTGGGAGTAACAGGGATATTATATTTAGATTGGAATTCTGAGTAGCTTAGTAGCAGTAAGATTTTTTTGACTTCTATTTATGTAATTTTATTTGTTTATTTTTTTATTTATTTTATTTACTTATCAATAAATAAGATTTTACTGACCTAGTTAAAATTGATTTATTTTTATTCCAAGGGTCATAATTACTCCATATGAGATAATTGTGGGGGAAAAAGTTATGCTTAAACAATAGAGTCATTAGAATGAGGACATGCGATACACACATGCGCAGAGAAGTGAGACGTTAAAAAAAGCACATGAATTCTGATCTGNGAGGACATGCGATACACACATGCGCAGAGAAGTGAGACGTTAAAAAAAGCACATGAATTCTGATCTGACCAGTCAGACGGTCGTTGCAGTCAGACAGTCGGATATGGATCGGATCTAGGACCACATATGTAAGTGGCCCAGATGTGTGTGAAAAAAATCAGAATTGAGTCATGTGGAGGCAAAAAATNCCACATATGTAAGTGGCCCAGATGTGTGTGAAAAAAATCAGAATTGAGTCATGTGGAGGCAAAAAATCGGATCTGGGCCGCTTCAGTGTGTGATGTGAACGTAGCCTATGAAGTTACAGCAGAGCAGTGACTGATGACATGTGGTACACCATTCTTGATGTTGAATCCATGTTGCAACTTTGACATGAACAAACTTAGAAAGTACCTCTGGACACCAACACCAACTGCTGTGTCACCTGACAAGACAAGTGAAAAATACATAATTTCAAACAGTCATCATTATTACCTTTTAACACGCAATGGAGGGGCCTTGCCCAACATATCTGTGGGCTCTTGTAGAAGGCAGTGAAGTCTTTGTCCTCCCAGATATCTATGCTTGCTGTGATCGGACGTTAGAGCTCTTGTTCAGATAAAAGTTGCCTTCTGAAAAGGTTAGTCGCAGCTTCAGAGCTCTGAGCTTTTCCATTCTGTCATGAAAAAATGAAATGAAAGCAGTTTAAAAAAATGAAGTCACTAATGAAGTACATTTGTCCATATTACAACTTGCCTAAGGACACAATTATGGCATTGCAGAATTTTTTGGAATAAGCAGCAGTTTGATTTCAACCCTGTATGTGACTTTGGTTAAAGTACACTTGTTGATTGTGCAATATACGTATGTCCAGTGAGAGACCACATGTTATGTCTGCATTTACTCCCTTTGTATTCAAGCAAACAATGAAAGTGGATACCTTCTTCAACATTACTTGCAGTAGGATCCGGAGTGTTAGATGTCCACTGTAGGTCAGATGCGCTGTCATAAAGGCATACATTTAATTTGTGTCTGTAGAATTTATCTTTTATAATAGTGGTGTAGTATGATTGCATTTTAATTGTATTTATATGCCAAACATCATTAACCTTGTACTCACAGATCTGAGAAATACAGAAAGACAGTGAGCAAAATGTGGTATTTTAAAAATTAAACTGGACCTCTTTATCCCTACAAGGGATTTTAAGTAATTATTCTGGTCTTCTGGGATGTTTTCTGAGTGAGANCATTTAATTTGTGTCTGTAGAATTTATCTTTTATAATAGTGGTGCAGTATGATTGCATTTTAATTGACAATAGTAGAAACTTGATTACCTTTCGCCACATCCACTTGTATGATGGAGCAACACTTCTTCAGGATAGTGACGATCACATACTGGACAAACATGCTGAAGAAGCAAGAAGAAATGAAATGGTGTGTATTTATATGCCAAACATCCAAACATCATTAACCTTGTACTCACAGATCTGAGAAATACGGCAAGACAGTGAGCAAAATGTGGTATTTTAAAAATTAAACTGGAACCTCTTTATCCCTACAAGGGATTTTAAGTAATTTTTCTGGTCTTCTGGGATGTTTTCTGAGTGAGACTCCTGAAAATGTTTAACAGGAGGAGGATAACAACTCATTATGTGAAAGAGTGTACATACTGTCTTATTCTTCTTTGTGAGCATGTCAATGACAAATTATGCTTGATATTTATAGTATCCATTAACATTTACATTGATGTTTCTAGTCAATATTTGAAACCTTTGGCTGGCCATTGTATTTGTAATATCTTTCTGGCATTTCATACAGTGCCAATATATTTACTTCTGGTAATGTGTGAGTAACTCCATAAGCAGCTTTAGTGTGTCATGACAGCGGTGTAAATCCACACCATAAACCAGACAAAATTAGTGACTGGACAATTCACAAACACAAACATTAATATAAAGTTAAGACTTGCTCCAGCCTGTCAACAATATTTCCATTTATTACTTTAATACACTACTTTTGACTGTTGTTATTTATTGATTGGGATCCTTTCTATGAAATTTGGAGCCTATGGATGTAATGTAGAGTATATCAGGTCATTTGCAATTCACTAGTTTTACCACTAGATGGCAGTGTTCTTCTGTACATATGAACCAACATGCAACATTTAAACCACATAAAACCAGCAAAAAATTCATTCACACAAGTCTGGCGTACTGGTTTCCAGCTAACTTAATGTAAACAGTTTAATTTCAAGCAGTTTTCAAACAGTTTAGTTCCGTGCAGCTCGGTGTTGGATCGATTAAATAAAGTTACTTCAGCAAAAAAAAAACAAAAAAAACATAAACAAAAACATGTTTGATATTTGTTATTTTGGATTACGTATCTCAAGCGTGTTTCAAGTCTCTACAAGTTGATTTTAGCTTCCTGGAATGAACTGAAACCAATGGTTCTCTGAAAGGTAGGAAAAAAATTCTGAAATTTACTGCTAAAGTAATATATTTTGGGAACTTGTTGTCAGCAACGTAACGTGTACGTCGTATTATATACTCAAATGACCGCCAGTATGACAATATTATATATTTTATTATGTTATTTATTTCATTATTCTAATAATATTAATAGTAATTAAAATTAATAGTAATTAATATTAATAATATTAATATTATTCTTGTCATTTTATGACATCATTATGTCATCATATGACATCATAGAATGTCACAAGACATTCCATGATGTCATAAAAATGGTTATTTATTGACTGACTGACTGAATATGAGTCAGTCATATGCCATCTAAGAAGTTTAGAAGTATGAAGAAACAAAAGCCAAAGAAAGTTAACAGCGAGAATATGCCAACGAAACCAACGCAGAATGAGAGCGGGGCCCTCCAGCAAGATAATGAGAGCCTCCGTTTAGAAAATGAGGACCTTAATGGAAACGTTCCGAGCCTTCCTAAGCACCTCAGCAAAAGCACCGAGGAGATGCAGACGCAAACTGGAGCAGAAAATCATGAGCTCAACCCCACGCTCCCAAAGGCAGAAGCTTCTAGCAGTTTTAAAGCCATGTTGGATCAGGACTCAGCTCTCCAGTGCACCCATAATGACAAGTGTAGGTCGTCGATGGATGAGAGAGATGTTTGGAAACTTGAAGTTATTGAGCTCAAAAGCTCACCAAAACCTCGCAAAAAGCTGACAGCAGCCAAAGAGGTCACAAGCCAGCAAATGGATACTTCAGTTACTGTGAAGGNCTGCTGGACTGATTGATCAAACTGCTGCTCTAAAACATGAGACATATGAGCTCAAGCAAAAGCTGACAGCAGACAAAGAGGTCACAAGCCAGCAAATGGATACTTCAGTTACTGTGAAGGCTGAGAAAGAGGTCATGCACCAGGATATTGTTGCTCTGAAACGTGAAATGCAGGAGCTCAAACAAGACAATTTGGCACTGCAGACCATCCTCCGTTCAACGGTAATGTTAGAAGAAACTGTTACGCTGATTGATGGAAGGTTTGATGCTTTGAAATATGAAATGCATAAATTGCAACAAGACAATATCACACTAAAGGGCTCCTTGACAGCAGTCAGTGCAAGAGAGAGACTTCTGATTCAGCAAAATGATGCTATGAAACATGAAATTCGTGACATCAACCGAAAACTGAAAGCAGAGAAAGCCCTTACGAAACATCAAACTGATGCACTTAAAGATGAAATTCACAAACTCCACCAAGACAATATGGCACTACAAGTCTCCTTAAGTGACAGGGTCAATTCAATGATTGATCAAAAGCTGGAAGTCCAGAAAGAATTTGCAAGTCAGCAAAATGCTGCTCTGAATCAGAGGATTGATGAGGTCCATGAAGAGCTGAAAGTGGAAGGAGAGAAAACATACCTGAAAACTGAAGCTCTTAGACATCTGATACACGAGGGAGATGTGCTAACTGATCAAAAGCTGGAAGTCCAGAAAGTGTACACAGATCAGCTAAATGCTCTTGTGGATCAAAGAATTCACAAGGTTAGTAAAAAGCTGAAAGAGGGAAAAAAAGACATGAAGGAAAGAACGAATGCTCTGCGAGATGTCATAGGTAAGCTCTGCAACTACTTGACTGAAATATTCCAAGCAAGAGAGGGTCAGACTGATGAAAAGCTGGACATCCAGAAAGAGGTCATCAACCAGCAAACTGCTGCACTTCAAGATGAAATTTACCAACTCCACCAAGATAATATGGCACTACAAGTCTCCTTAAATGACAGGGTCAATTCAATGATTGATCAAAAGCTGGAAGTCCAGAAAGAATTTGCAAGTCAGCAAAATGCTGCTCTGAATCAGAGGATTGATGAGGTCCATGAAGAGCTGAAAGTGGAAGGAGAGAAAACATACCTGAAAACTGAAGCTCTTAGACATCTGATACACGAGGGAGATGTGCTAACTGATCGAAAGCTGGAAGTCCAGAAAGTGTACACAGATCAGCTACATGCTCTTGTGGATCAAAGTATTCACAAGGTTAGTAAAAAGCTGAAAGAGGGAAAAAAAGACATGAAGGAAAGAACGAATGCTCTGCGAGATGTCATAGGTAAGCTCTGCAACTACTTGACTGAAATATTCCAAGCAAGAGAGGGTCAGACTGATGAAAAGCTGGACATCCAGAAAGAGGTTATGAACCTGCAAATTGCTGCACTTCAAGATGCAATTTACCAACTCCACCAAAACTATATGGCACTACAAGGCTCCTCAAATGACAGGGTCAGTGCAATGATTGATGTAAGAGAAGAACTGACTGATCAAAAGCTGGAAGTCCAGACAGTGTACACAGGTC
>VXCM01007098.1:0-44845 GCA_014773175.1 Lucifuga dentata
ATTCGGGCTTGGGACCGGCACAAGGAGGACACTGGCTTGTGCCCCCTTGAGGCTGCATTAAAACAAACCTGTAAAAACTGTAAAAAAGCTGTAAAAACACTAAATTTGCCAAATTTGCTGTTAGAAGTTTCCACACTTTTTTTTTTTTTTTTTTNTTTTTTTTTTTTTTTTTGCATGAACTCATGATTGCATGTCTTGTTATGTCTTCTACTTCTCTCTAGAGATGCTGGATAAAGTAATTACTCTGGAGAGAGAGACAGAGTCATAAACCAGATCAATCTGAACCCTGCTGATTGTCAAACTCAATTAAGTTCATCCACGCAAAGCATATCATCTGTTACGTCTGTTAAGTCATAAGTCAGGATGAATATGGACATGTTGGGGAATATGGCACATAAAAACATGCTGGCAGCTGTGGGCCTTACTGTAAAAACAGTGTGGATGTTTCCACCATGTACAGCAGCACACATGGAGGACAGACATCACAGGTTTTGGGGTTCCTGCAGAGCTGGACAGTTATAAAACGTATTATGAGAGCGTGCACTGCAGGGAGTTTGGTTATGATGCTTCAAACTAAGACAAATGGCTCTTTTGTTTTTTTGGGTTTTTTTTTTTTTTTTTTTTNGTTTTTTTTTTTTTTTTTTGACTGTGTGTGATCAGTTCCTCTGTGAAGCCAGATTGGTGATTTTCTTCAACGAGGCCGAAGTCAAAGACAAACATCTGCAATATGCAGTGCAAGTATTATTCTGCCCTCAGATGTCTGATTAAAACGGGCCTGGGCAGTGTTTTGATTAAATTATTGATTGACAATGTGTGACAGACTTTGCTGGTCATAGCAGATTGTGATGTGAGGAAGTGTGGGTGTGTGTGTGTGTGTGAGGCTCCAGGTGAAGAGATTTGTCTGCCCTCTGCTGGCGGTTTTAGTAAAAGTGCAACTGGATTCTATCAGTGTCCGCTCCACATAAAGCTCAACCACCACAAATCAAAACCAGTTTGCTTATGATTCATGTACTTCTTAAAGGACCATAACAGTGATTTTACATGTTTGAGCCCAATAAATACTACCTGGCAACATTTTCCAAAGCATATTTATTTTTGCCAAATCCTGTAATCTTTCAAAATTAACTGTCCTACTGGAATGAATTGAAACCAGTGGCAGTCTGGAAGGTAGGAAAAACAATTGTATTATTTACTGCTGCAGTAGTTTGTTTTAGAAAATGGTTGTAATGCAGCGTGTATGCGGGTTGTATTTACTGGGCTCAAACATGCAAAATCACCAGTATGATCTTTTAAAACTATCCGATAGCCCATTTATTAAAGAATTTCTTTTTTATCCAATTAGGGATGTTTGCATCTTACATCACATTTTTTTTGTTTGAAGTTTAAATAAGAATAGGCCAGCAGGAGTGTTTATCAATCTTTGTTTTCATCTTTCCTCTCCACTTCATTTCTCACTCCTTTTATCTACTGTCTCCTCACTCTTTCTTCCATTGCCTCTCATTCTGCCCTTTACTCCCCTTATCTCCATTAATCCAAAATGCCTGCTCCTCTCTCTCTCTCTCTCTCTCTCTCTCTCTTTCTTTTCCTCTTTGCTTGTCAAATATAGGCCAAGTTCCACAAAGTCTGCCGTCTAAAGCTTGTAGATTAAACCAATTCATAAACTTTACAGTGTTTGAGTTTCCATGGACAAAAGCAGCCGGGTGTCCTCCTCCCTGCCAACTCCTCCAAACTGAAAGAATCCAGCCATAAACAGCTTCTTAAACAAATGCCATCAGATCGAGGACTCCTTAAAAGGCTCAGTCTTTGTTTTGCCCAGCAGCTTGCCATGCACTTCCGAGACACAGCAATTTGAAGTTGAAATAACAAGTCAATGAGCTTGACCTGATTTTGACCTGGGAAGTGATGTGAACAGCTGCTGAGTGCTCTTGGTTGCTATAGGACATAGGGTCAAGGACCAAGGTCACTTCCTCTCTGAGGCGAACCCAGACTTCACTTTGACCTAATTTAGCAGCTAAGGCTGGATTTACACTTCAAGTCTTGATGCCTAATTCCGATTTTCTGCCTATACCCGATTTTTTGTTCAGCGTATTTATTTACATTGTCTTTTTTAAGCAGCTCATATCTGATACCTGTATTTACACGCTTTTATCTGCAGCAGCAGGATGCAGCTAGCTACACATGCGCACATTTCTGAGATGGATGTAAACAAAATGCTTCAGTGGATGAGAGAGCTATTTAAAAATATGATCAGCGGGTTAAAACTTTAACATGCAGAGAGAAACATCTGATAGGCTATGTTGTGTGACTGTTTATCTCTCCCATCGGGATACGTAGTTTCATCAGGCGTATGTTCATCAGTTAATCACAGAGGAGAAGCGGTGGAGTTTTGCTGTAATGGCAACTGTCACACTAACACGTCTGTTTGACATAAACACACATCAGTGTGTCTGATATATATAGTATGTCCTCCATTTCTGTTTACAGAGAGNGACATAAACACACATCAGTGTGTCTGATATATATAGTATGTCCTCCATTTCTGTTTACAGAGAGCGATCATCGTACTGATCGCTTACATCATCCATATGCAGATAGGCTAGAACATGATGTCATCGGAGTCGGAATGGGAAGGAAATTCCAATCTGTGTATTTAGACAGCAGTCATATTGGTGGATATCCGATACGTGTCCGATTTATTTCCACATATTGAAGTGGCCCAAAACGGATCTGAGCATATCTGATTCCATGTGGCTTTTTACCATTTACATCTTCAGGAAACGTATCTGATACATGTCACCTGTGCGCAAAAAATCGGAATCAGGTCGCATGTGCATGGTCATGTAAATCCAGCCTAATTGACCAAGTTATCTCGAGACAATTGAGTTGCAAGATTTGTACCACGATTTGATGAATCAGATCATTTGGTTAAAAAAAAAAAAAAGAAGGAATAATGTATTTATTGCAAAAAGAACGAGGCAAAAATGGTTGAAAGTGTTGCTCAGTTGGTTTTAGAGTGTTTTGACTTTGGCTCGTCAGCGTACTCCTGTCAGGTCACGCAGGTCATTGGTATTTAGGTCAAGCAGGCCGGTGAAGAGTCTTCAAACTGTGACAGTCAGCGGACTCGTGGACACGGCCACACTCAAGTCAATGACTGGTGGATTGGCTGGGGGCCCTTCTTCAAACTGTAGTGAACAACTCACACTGCAAAGCCAAAGCAGATGGAATCACTCGGGCTCCAGAGAGCATTAGTCAGCCTCAGACCCCTGCCCCTCCTGTAGGAAGAGTTTGGATAAGCTACATGAGTATCTTCTATGTGATGAATTCAGACAAACATGCCAAACGTTCGCCTGACTGCAAAGCTTTGGCATCCATCACTGGAAAAGTAGGAAAGGAGTTCTTAAGGAATTTCTTCATGGCTTGAGGGGCTGATGTGGATGAAGATGAAGAGGTCACAGAGTGATGTTCAGCTGCAGATGTTGATCCTTCAGTTGCATCTCAGCACATTTGCTGATGTTGTACAGTCTGTCTCCATCTCCATCACTCTACTGTCTTTCTTTCCCTTCTCTTTCAGTTTCTTCCTTTCTCACTCAACCAATCGGTATTTTTTCCACTCCTTGTGTCTGCTGGCAGGAGTCGTGAAAAACCGTCTCCGTGTCAAAAGGTCTCATTTGTTTAGGTGATTAAATGGAAAGCAGCTCTTGTACCTTCTTTCTTCTTCTTTAGCTTCTGGTGATTGGTGATTGATTTCCAGCATTATCTCCCATCTTTTCTCTCGTTTCTAAGCTTCATCTGCACTTCTTTCCAATTTCCAAAGGCATCATTGCACCTTCTCTCCAAAACCTGTATATGTTTAAGGCTGGATATTGTGACAGCAAACTGCCAGAGACAGGCAGTGTTTTTTTCGTCAGCCCGTCATTCCTCTGACACTTTGGTCAGAGTTCAGTTTCTACAGCTGGTTAAACACAGCGTGGGGTAAACCGAAACAACGCTCCGTTTACACACAGCCTCAAGACATCTGACCCCTGCTTTTACATCCCGCCTCGACTTATTTTAATTAGGCGGAAGGAAGAGTCAATGAGAATGTGAAAGCGTTGTTTTAATGGGGAAACTGTGCAAGTTAAAAGAAACCCCAAGGAAGTTACAAAAGAGATAAAGATCCTATTTTGGGCCATCCAGTTTTCCTCGTGAAGTGTTCCAGGCAACGAATGGTGCAAAAGTGGATGTCTGAAGGATGATGTTTTCTCTCTGATCTGGATGAAACGTCTTTCTAACGTGTGAGGTTTTTTGTTTTTTGGGTTTTTTTTTGCATATTTGAGGTTTTCTTGAATAAGCACATTTCTAAATAGGCATGATGACTTTTTGAGAAGCTGAGATCTCACACGATTATTTTTGGCTTGATCTCAGTGGAATGGCACTTAAAATGTCACTATATACCGTACCGTAGCGTAAATTAGATTCAGCATAAGTAATTTACAGGAATAAGACATGGAGAGAGTTTTAAGGAATCTGACACACGATGACATACAACAGATAGAAATGTTTTGTGCGCTTGCATACATGATCCATGAGCTATGCAGTTTGAACTCTTCTAGCCATTTCAGCTGCATGCATGCTCTATGAAAAGTGACTTCAAGTGGGAAAAAAAAAAAAACAGTAAATATTCCACTTTACAAAGGTGATACTGTTCTCTCACTCGCACTGCCAACATGCCCCATATTCAGATGGAAGATAAGAATTTTAAGGAGCTGGGAGCTGGCAGCAGAGTGTGTGTTTATCTGGTGAGAAAGACATGAGGAAATCTTGGCTGACCTACCCGACTAAACTATTTGGCCTGTGCAGACTTTGGTTTGCCAGTTTGTACGGCACGGAGAAAAAAGACCCTTATCAGTAACCTTTGTCCGTTATTGGCTTATATGGTCAAACAGCAGAGCTTTGAATCGCAATAATGTCCAGACATGCACCAAATAAAACTTCAAATTCCCTTATTTATGAGCCAAGTTGATTCCTAAACTTCATTTTAAGCTGTATTTATTGCTTTGTTTAAAGGAAAAACGTGCAGCTGGGAGATAAATTCAGCTTTCATGAGCACCAAGTGTATAAAAGACCAAAGCTAGAAAACAGAAACCAAACGAATAGCTTAAAATCACCAAATTATATTTGGTTTTTGTGGACTGAGCTGTTATTAGCCTCTCCTCCTGCTCCTACATTTACACTGTTGTCTTTGGGAAGCCATTATATGCTCCTCTTTCACGGTCTGTTGGAGTTGCAGTAAGACCTTTGACCCCTATGAAACCTACAGCAGCAGTTCCATTAAAGCTAGTTTAGAGTCAGTCAGTCATTTCTGGCACGAGCTTTACTTTTTTCCACGAGTCTCTTAAAATGAAGCAAGGATGGAAGAAGTCAGGTTAGGGACACCAGTTGACTTTTACAAGACTGATAGTTTTAAACCTAATTCCTCCTGCAGACTCTGCAATAACAGCAATTTTATAGGATCTTTGCATGTGGGTTGTGCAGATGGGAATCATAAAAATTGGTCCTAATTAATGACGCCTGGTGATTCGTAGCACTGATACGTGTCCTTACTTGTCATTTATCCGTTTGGTTTATAGACATGAGTTACAGCAGGCGTCAAAGATTTGAGAGATTGTTAGAACTTTGTTACATGCTGTCTAGAGTCACTAAATTGTATTTTATTGGACGTGTCTAATGCTGTGATTTAGCACCATCTTGTTGGATTGATAATCAAAGAGTTCATCGCGAGTCTCTCCTGATTGTTAGCTCAAAATCAGGAGCCTTAAGTGAGTTGTTCATATTTTTACTTTTAAGTCTACAGTACATTATCCCCCTCCAAACCTTGGCCCCAAAACTGAACCCAAACCTTCATTTTGCATCAGAGAAAGTTGATCAAACATGGTGTTTACAAAAAAAGTAAGAGGTTTCCACTGTATGCGTTTCCATACACAAGGTGGCCAGTGGCCTGTGAGACCACCAGCCAGGAAGAAGCTCCGCCTCACTCAGAAACAGTCAGCTTTACTCCCTCAGATTAATGTTGGATGAAACACAAAAATGCACTCTGCTTACCGCTCAGCCCCTCGTACCCTGAGCCAGACCTCACGTACCTGTCACACATAAGGCTCCTGTTGTTTGTGCATGTTTGCATGTTTATATTAGAGAAATACAAGCCTTTCAAAGCTGCATTAAGCAATATTTTCATGTATTTAACCATAACTTTAATCATAAATGGAGCTTTAATAGAAATGGTGATCCAGTCTATGAGCTACTCTACTTTTGGCCTGTTTCCTAGCGAGTGTTTGGCTCCTTGGCAGGAAAACACGGCACATTAACGATTCTGACCAAAGCAAACTGTGTGCATTCTTATCAGGCATGTTCAGTGCATTTTTCCTTTTATCTCATAAAACATTTTGAAACCAATTTTTAAAATTGTTTGTTTACATCAGCTAGTGGTCTTCTTCGCTTTTTTTATCGGTGCATTGTTGCTTTTTACAGCACATTACTGCCACCAGCTGTTGATAGGAGCAGCTCTTTTCACAACTTTGATTTGGTAGAGCCACAGTTTTATACACAGGGATGATACCAAAGCAAGAATGCCTGAAAAATAACATATAAAGGAGCTAAAATATCTTTATTAGCATAACTGAGAAATATTTTGCAAAAATTCCTCTTGGAGTAGCGCTGCAGCAGCAGCAGTGCAGGAAACATGCAGTATAAAAATGGGATTTCTTTAATGCTACAGCTGCATGTTGAATACAAATCAGTGGTTTTGGTTTATAGTTTCATTACTGCAGCTGGCATTAATAGTGATGAGGCTGTGTTTACTTCCTAATTTACTTGCGGTGGGCACAGTAAACACGTGGGCACAGCGAGTCATGTCTTGGAGCAGAATTTTAGATGGATGCGTTTGGCTTTCAGCAGAAACACCAAGAGGCGTTCCTGTTTGGGCTGCATCGCATGTGATGTTTCTACTTAACTTCAAGGCTGCGTCTGCTAATGAAGTGAAACAGATTTGGAATGAAGCATCAAAAGTGTGTCAGTTTCTTGCTGTTTTGCTGGCGAACCTAATAATAATTACACTCACTCAGGTCAGGGTATGTCATCCTTTCCAGTAACGTCAGTCTTTGAACACATGTAAAACTTTTTTCTTTGCCCATATCCAATTTTTTTGACAGCCGATACATATTCTTGTTTATGTGGCTCATATCTGATACGTGTTTGCATGATTTAGACCTGAAGCAACCTGCATGAACAAAGACTAAGTTTTTGAGTAAAACACAATTGCAATGGACGCAAATGCAACAGAAATAATTATATATAAGCTATTGCTTCCCAAAGCTTCTTTAAAGGTCAGCAATGATTTTATTACATGTTAAGGTGGAGAAGAAGGATTACAGGATTACATTTCATGCATATGTGCCGTGATCACAGCTATGTAATTCATATGCAGAAACAGCAGAAGAAGAATGTCGCATTTTATGACTTGCAAGTTCAAATTGCAAGGAAATTTCAACACATACAGTATAATTGATTGAGAGTGAGAAAAAAATCAGAACTGGGTCATTTTTACCTGACGATGTAAATGTAGCAAGAAAAGCTAAGTGCACATCGTGTAAAAATGACATTTTTACTGGTCCTGTGTAAGAATAGAGAATTAATTGAATTTTCTGAAGAACAGATTGTTAGAAAGATAACAAGCACAGAGATTTATGTGACCCAGTCTGTGACTAAAATTGCTTCACAGTGGTTCTCAATCTCTCATCGTTTCCTCCCTGCGGATCACTTTTTATTTATACTGGTTTTTCCCACTGTGGAATTTCCCTAAAAACATTTGATGTTTGCCATTTGCTTCCCTTTAACTAACTCTCTAATTGCATTTTCTTTCCTTTATTTATTTATTTTTCCACCCTGGAATGTCACGGCTCGTGCTTGCGTAATCTTGAGCCCGGTGCTGAGATGTAGCCCCTTTCCTCAGCTTCATGCAGGGGTTAATTGGGGACACAGGCAGACTTCGGTTGAGTCAGTCTTGGCAGTGAAACTCCATGGAGAGTCTGTGAGCCAAGAGCGTAATTTATCATGGAAAACTGATTGGTTATGAACCGTTGGAGATAGAACTTGGATTACGACTGGTGACAATGTTGTTGGTAACGCTAAATTAATGCAGATGGGATTTGCTTTTCTTCTTCAGTCAGTAACGATTCCACATTAACGTGCTTCATTTCAGCAGCTGCATCCAGAGTTTTCTGTTTATATAACCAACCTCTGGGAAATAATATAGAGCACGCCTCCTCAGCATCAGCACTGATACATGTGGCAACAACAAAAACAGGAGGTTTTTTCCTGTTTAAACACATTATGTTATGCTAAAGATTCCCAAATGTCATGATCTCATAAATTTTGAGCAAGAAAACGACTTCAAATCTCCCTCACAGCCTTTGTGATGGAGACTGAATAATTTTTTTTTTAAACTCTGATAAGCATTCTCAAATGGAGTATGTTGATAGCTAAGAGAGAGAGAGAGAGAGAGAGAGAGAGAGAGAGAGAGTGGGAGAGAGATTTATCCAAGTATGAGTTAAGATGCCTGTGGAAATATGCCTGGCTGTGGTCCAGTAGGGAGGATGGTGAGGCCTGAAACAGCTTATTCAGATTCCTGTAAACCATCTGGTTCATCTCAGGAGCAGCTGAAATTTAACTTGCCTTAAAAGCTTTTTTCATTTTATAGACAAATCAGCTGTTTTATGTTGATGTCCCTTTTCAGTGCCATTAGAGCTGAATTCTTGTTGCCTTTATTGTGGAAAATGTCCTTGTGCTTTATGGGGATGACTGGAGCCAAGTGTTTGTAGTCAAAAAGTAAAAAAAATCAGTTTTAATGGTGAACATTTTTAATAAGTTACGATCTGTGCTGGACTCTGACAAAGCTTCTTAAGAGGTTTACGACAGCATGTCTGGGATTTTATCAAATTCAGGATAAGGACCTTTTATACTTCTGCTGTACATTAAAGCTGCATGTTTGCTTTAATCAGAGTTTAGCATGGAAAAGTACTGACTGTTGGCTGGAAAACCTTGAATCTCCAATTATAGGGATTTTCATCATAGATGCATTAACATTTGACCATCATTGAGCATGCAAAGTTAGCTTTACTGCTAATACTGTTACTAAAGTAAAACATTGAATGCTGGACTTTTACTTGTAAGTAAATAATTTTCCGCTGTGGTATCGTTACAGATTTGATTACTTCTTTTACCACCGATTTGTCTCCATGTGTGGCTCATCCATGTGATCTGTTTTCCCTTTGAGATCACTAAATGTCAGAAATATCAACCGCAAACAGTCTGTTTTTGGTAAAAAGAAGAAAAAAAAAATCTGAAATGTTGCATCAAATTGAACAAATCTGGTAGCTTGCTGACTGTGAGACATTCTTTGTGTGTTAGACTGACGTTTGTTCTTATGTCAGCAGCATGACTTTGACATTCCTAAAATACACGAGTGGCACATACGCAGGTGCTCCCTCATTCCTAAGATACACGAAGCTCACGTTTGTCGTGCACGGACACAGCAATCACATTCCCAAAATGCTGTATGTGATAGTCAGATTTCTTTCTCATAATTAGAGCCGCATACCTTCAGGAACAGGACGATCACATTCCTCAGTGGGCATGAGTGGAAATATAGGTTTTCCTTCCTTAACTAAAGATGGAAATCAGGGTCATTACTATGTTCCCCAGCTCTGTATAGCACAATAGAGCACATAATGGGTTGGGGTTAGGGTTATTCTGTTAACACACTTAACAGAACATTGAACTGAGGAACACAGGACCCTGGGAATATAGATACGCTCCCTGAAAATATACTCTGTCACGCTTGTTAGCTTCTCTACATAATCCATGGAGCGCTTGGACTTTATCCAGAAGTATATTTTTGAGAGGTGAGAATTAGATTTACTGCTATCAGAACTAAGATCTCGCCCTCCTTCTAGCTCATACAAATGATGTTATTCTTGTTTTAACTGGCTGCACACGCTTCCGACAGTCCAGTAAAGAAACGGATTGTTATACGAGTTCTGTTTCTTTATACGCTAACTAACACAGACAAGTTTAACCTCTCCCAACAGACATTCATAACATCCAACCATCCATTTTCTATACCCAGGAGGGCTGGAGCCTATCCCAGCAGAGTGGGGGGGGGAGGACATTTTCTGACATCACCCTTAACAAAATCCATTCATGTCTCAGCTAAATGCAGTCAGGCTTTGATCACGGCGAAAGTGCTAACAGTTAGCACTAAACTGCTCTGTACTTCAGCTCAGCATTAACAGACCTGCTTTGTGCTCGGTTGGAGGCCTTACCTGCATGTGTACATTCATCTGTGTGTGTGTGTGTGGTCTCAACATTAAGTAGAAGCTACTTTTCCCCGCAACAACACATGATGTCACCTTTTCCCTATCAACCAAACACTGTAATTTTGAGGGACTTGTTAGTTGTTGTCTATGAGGACAAGCTGGTGTTTAATTGATGAGGTGGAAGTCAGAAAAGAATGGTGAAAAGGCCCTTTAGGAGACCTGAAAGGTTCAGAACTAATCTAGGAACTACTTTACCTGGAACCATCCAGAGCAGGAAATGTGTGGTTCCTTCATCGAGTTCCAGCAACACGTTCCTACTGTGCTTCAATCACCGTGACAATTCTAGAAAATAAGCAGATGAGGTTTTGTGATTTCCTAAATATCCTGATGTTGGAGGAAAAATTGAAGAGATCTATACAGTAAACTGGAGTAGTTTTAAAAAATGGTGGTTGGTTCCTGGAGGGACTATCAGGAGAAAATAAGTAGTGTCAAATTAGTTTAAAGACATACAGGAAAAGACAAAGGTTAGCATGATGACATGTTAAATACAGCTTGGGGCTGAGAGTGTCGGTGTGTTTGTAACGTGGTGAGACCACAGCCGCAGAGGATTTGCTGCATAACAACGAGGTTTCCTTGGATAATGTTTATGATGTATCCGTGCTGAGTTATTTGAACTGAATCAAGCCTTTGTGTACACGAATATCGATGCTTGTGTGCGTGTGTGCATCCACATACACGTGCACTAGTAAGGTGCATTAATTTGCAGTTAAACGCTGAGATTTGATCAGATTCCAGAATCCCTCATCAGATGTGGCAGCTCATTACAATCTGCTGTGGACTGACTGACGGAACAATGACTTCAGTCACATCCACTTCAAACTCAATCCATCAGCGCCATTCTCTTATGAGCTCTGCTGTCCTCTTTCTTTCTTTCTTTCTTTCTTTGGTGAGTTTGATCTGTTATATTGTAGCCCAGGGGTACTCAAATATAAATCTTAAAGGTCCACAAAGCAAATTTTAAATAAGACAAATGTCCGTTTAAAGTCAGTCAAGCCAGAGTCAGTTTGGAATCCCAATTTTTTACGGAAAATTTAAGTTGTCGATTGTTGTGCTGACGAAACTAGCTGAGCTGTCAACTCTCATTCGGACATTTTCACTTTGCAATGGAGAAAATGGAGAATTTTGGCTCATTGCGTCGCAGCAATGTCCCGCAGATAATACAAATAATACATATGAAAAGTATAATTTGCTCAGAGTCCGGAGACAGCTGTAGTTCGGTCCGGATCCGGACCAGAGTTTGGATTTTGAGGATGATTGTTGAAGCCTGATCAGGTCCAAACACACAAAAGATTCACAACTTTTGTGTTTTATATAAACTTTGAGGTGTGTGTCAGTTTGCAGCAAGATGAGTTTTTTCAAAATGAATTTAACAGTTGATTCCAGACTTTGACCCTTAGCTGGCCACCCTGCTGTTCTAATAAACCGAGTATCTTAATCTTAATATCTTTTTTTTTAACCACAGTCTCTTCTGCTAAATGCAGCAAACACACAACAGGGCAGTTACTGGAGTAGTTATGCAGACTAACCTTCACTATTCATTCACTTCCTGCTGTGTAAAATCTCAGAATTTATCAGTCAGCCCTTGTACGGGATGATTTAAGGGATTCTGATATCCAGTGAGCTACATCCTCCTTCTTCTTCTTCTTCCCAGGAAAAGGGAGTTCACTCTCCTAACACCAGTGATATTCCTCAGACTCCAAAACGTAATAACATGGCAACAACAGCATTTCATCCTGAGCGCCTTGAACTTATTATTGGTTACAGAGCAAACTGTATCTCCCAGACCATCTTCCTCCTCCTCCTCCTCCTCTCTCTTTATATGTCTTGTTCCAATGCAGGTGGTGCTCATGCTGAGCCAAGCCTGATTACTCTGAGATGTCACACCCTGAACTGAATGACTCCCTAGTATCTCACCGCTGACATCGTCTTTTTTTTTTTTTTTTTTTTTTACATTTTCACTGCTTTGCTTTGAGTATTCACAGTATTTTTTATAACGGATGCATTCATAGTTCACAACAAACATGATGAGCTGGTTGCAAGTAAATATTAGAGTATTACATGAGCAGCCATTCCTCATCAGGAATACTTCTACGTTTGATGATTTATTACATTTTACTTCTAATGCTTACTTTTACTTCAGTACAATTTTAAAGCAGGACTCTCATATCTGTGGTAGTATTGTAAGGAATTTAAGTACTTTTCCCAAAAGTGGACAGTAAACACGCAACCTAACTGCTCAAATAATTTAGCCAAGTTCTTTTGGTTTCCTGTTGCATCATGGGAACTTGACTGAGGATAGAGAGTGTATTTTCGTATCCTCGACAACCTCCAGCTGTTAGGTCTCCGACCCGGCAGAGGAACATCTGCAGTGATGTCACTTTCAGGCAAAGGCAGAGCGATATGACAGGATGAGCGGGGGAATGTTGGCCGACTCACTCTGGCACGATTTTACAAGTGAGAAGATGCAGAAAAAAGTGTGTGTCAGCCGTTCAGGATTCTCTGGAATCAGAAATGGGTCAAAGAGTATTTGGGAAATACTTACTTTACTGCATCAAGGCAATAATATGCATCCCTGAAAGTTAAGGGAAAGGCAAAAAAAGTTTGATGATTGCAATCTATAATCTTTCAAAGATAAAAAGATATCTATCAAAGATATCTTTGCCAATTCTGCACCCTTATCTCCTGTGGGTAAAACAAAAAAATTTTTTTTCAAAGAGAAGTTTTTCTGCAGGACATCCAGCAGAGTTGAAGTTGAGCTGGCTGATACAGTAGAACGATGCGGGATGCAGGTTGTTCTTTTTTAATTGCAACAGTCTGTAGGGGTTTTAATCCAATTAATGCACGGGGAAAAAGAAGTGTGTCTCTATTGCTGTGGGCAGATTTACTGGCCACACAGGCACGCACACACATACACACACAGACAGCTTAATGCCACGCAGCATGCCTATTTTACAGGAGCTGCCACTGCACAGCACGTGTATTAGCCTAACCTAATGCCTTCCAGATGCCCAGTTTCTATACCCTCTGTCCATACTTCCCGAAAGAACAGATGATTGTTCCAAGGGTCTCCCCACTAAAGAGAACCAGGTGTGTAGGCGAGTGTATGTGTGTGTGTGGGAGTGATAGAGACAGACAGATGGACTAACATAAAGAGAAAAAGACTGAGATAGAAAAGAGATGTTTGTGGTAGGTCGGATTCACAAACTGCATCTACATTGTCAGACAGAGAAAACAAGAGTGTGTGGTGTGTACATGTGGTGTGGTGTGTGGTGTGTACATGCTTTATGGAAGGCTTGACTGTGTGTGTGGGTTGCAGATTTACAGTTTACAGCAAGCATGCATGCATGTTCATGTATACAGTAATATCAGCTTACAGAATATTGTGATTAGAGGATATGGGTGGAGATGTCAGACAGATGGAAGTGCTTCGCTCCCTCTTCTTCTTCTTCTTCTTCTTCTCAGCCTCTTGGCAAACGTTTTGAGGCGTATCTGACACTGTGTGTAATGACAGATGCAGAGATGGTTGGAACGGATCAGAACCTCCCAGGACGTCTTGTAAGGATCCATAAGGTTTGTGAAGGAAAGATCAGAAGGAAAACTGAGGGGGATTTGTGGTCTGCTTAGCTTTAGGCACCGAACTCCAGTAGTAGAGTTAAAATAAGGATAACCAATGTTCTTCATCATTTAGTTCAAATAGATGAATCAATTCAACCTTCATTAATTCATCATTTTAGTGCGTTACAAAGTACATCTGCTGTACATTATAAATACAGGGCAAATTTGGCACCAAAAGACTTTATTTATTGCTTCCCAGTATTACATGGTTGAGTCTTAGTTGCTCTTATCAGCCCTGTTTCCAGCAGTAGAAAGTGCTGTTTCCATTAAAAAGCTGTGATAAGCTGGCTGTAAACTCCTTCCAGCACCAAACAAAAACTTTGAAGAAAGTCGAGCATCTAGCAGCTAAAGACCCAGATACTTTTCTCAGGAGTTTGTGGAGACCTAGGCAGAATTAAACAGAGAGGAAATACTGGACTTGAGTTCATCGCTGGACAGAAATGTGACTCCTGTGGGTTGTTAATGTTGCTCTGTGTCTGCTGAATGTGGAAGTTGGCAGCTACCATATTTCCAAACACGAGCTACTGCAGCTTTATTAGGTGATGATATGTCAGGAGTGCGTGTCAGAACAACTTATTGACGAGTTCTTTTGTCCCAAAGTGGCCAAAAATCAGCTTTAGAATAATTTCATTTTGTTTAACGATGGCATCAGCAGTCCAACGCTGCTCATTGTTGGAAACGGTTCTTCACTAACAGGGTTTCTTTCCACATTTGTTTTTTTCAGGTCATGGTTCTCAGGGAGCCTTGGACTTGACGGAGTTGATTGGCGTTCCCCTCCCTCCCTCTGTCTCCTTTGTTACGGGTTTTGAGGGATACCCCGCTTACAGCTTCGGGCCGGATGCCAATGTGGGCCGGCTCACCAAATCATTCATCCCTGATCCGTTCTACGATGACTTTGCCATCACAGTCACAGCTAAACCCACCACACGACACGGCGGCGTGCTGTTTGCTATCACAGATGCTTACCAAAAGGTTAGTCAAAGTATTTTCTTATAACTCCAACACACTACATCTTTTTTTCACCTTCTTTTCTTTGGCAGACTCACTAAACATCACAAAGCTACTTGGAAGCCTGCAACTATTATTCCCACTAATTCAAAGCTCAGCTCAGCACAGGAAGTCTTATGTTTCTTGATTTCTCTCTAAGGTTGTACATTTAGGGATAGCTTTGTCTGCAGTGGAGGATGGTTCCCAGAGAGTTGTTTTCTACTACACCGACCCAGGGACGCCAGGTGGGACCCGGGAAGCGGCGTCCTTCAAGATGGGAGACCTGACTGGACGATGGGCACGATTCACCCTGACAGTACAGGGGTCAGAGGTGAGCTTAGCTTCGTTAAAACTAGCTAGCAAAACCTTTAAGATAAGATAATACTTTATTGATCCCGGGGGGGAAATTTGGGTGTTGCAGCAGCAATTATAGCGATCGATACAGAGAGAATTAATAGTGAGAAGGTAAAGAAAATAATAATAGGGTTAAAAAAATTAGCTAATAATGCTAAGGCAAAACAGAGTAACGAGACAATATACAATACACAAGAAAAAAACACACTGCACTTCACAATCTTTAAGTTATTATTTTTATGTCTTATCTCCCTGTCCTTGTGTCTTAGGTGCGTCTCTTCATGGATTGTGAGGAGTACCACCGAGTCGCCTTCACCAGGAGCCGTCAGCCGCTCACATTCGAGGCCAGCTCTGGGATCTTCGTGGGGAACGCTGGGGGTACAGGCCTGAAGAGGTTTGTGGTGAGTCTGGATGACTTTAGATCATGTTTAGCCAAAGTGTTCCTCTTCTGAGCAGCAATAACAGCAGGATTTAAAGGTTGACGGCTACATACGAGCACAGTCCGTTTGGTTAAATATGCTTTAGATCAGCAGCATGTTGAATGCTGCTGCAAGAACCAAATGTGGCATTTGGACAGTAGCCTATTTTACAGTGAGACATGAACACAATAGTTGCTGTCGGCAGTTTTATGACGGTCGCAGGAGGAAGGAATGAATGACGACACGTGTTTATGAGCTCTGGCTTATCCTGTGAGAGCTCATAAATGACAAGCTGTGTAAGATTTTTTACATTTAGGGCAAATAAGAGGGAGGTCTCTTATTCACAAAGACTTACACAGCAACAACTTCAAACTAAAGAATGCAACGTTCCTAATATTAAACCAGCACTGTCTTTAGAATGAGGCTGAGTGAGACGTGCAGGGAGAGAAATAAAAGCCAGGCATTCTCCAAAAAAAAAACAAAAAAAACTAATAAATGCTAATTATCCATGATTTACTGTTTCGTCACTAAGAAATGACAGTCTTTGTCCCAGTTTAGCAAGATGGATGAGGGCAAAAGAAAAGAATTGAGGGGAATGTCGAAATCAAGATGTAAAACCTGACACACTTCCAAAAAAAAGTGTTTTAATTCAGTTTCTAAGAGCTAAGCAAATATGTAAAACTTTTCACCAACTTTTCCCCATTAAATGATCTGGCTGACGGTTAAAGTAGAAACATCACATTCTGTCTTCACCTTAAACTCAAACAGGCCTTCTGTACGCTGCTCTGCGACCTTCTGTCCTCTACGTCTCCCCCGATTATTTCTGTAAACACATGTGATGGACAAATAAGATGTTTCATTGGGACAGTGGAAAGTTCTTATCGCCAGCAGCTTTTTTCCACTCGCTTCGATTTTATTAGAGAAATGTGAGGGGAGTTTCAAAGAAACACAGAGAGCCAGAGAGGGAACGCATCTGCTGATCCAAGAATTCATGGCCAGAGAGGAAAGTTGTGTTTGGTACTCAAATCATTCTCTTTACCTAAAACCAAAGTATTTACCCATGAATATTAGAATGCAGTTCATGACAAAAGCACTAAAGCTCCTATATTTAAGTCCAAACTCACTTCATTCAGCTTTATCATTTAAAAAGATATAAAATACTGTGGACATATTCTGTTGCCTTATAAAACCAAGTTCTTTTTCAATGAACAACAACATTCTGTTTTTATTTATGCACAGCAGGTTTTATTTTCACAAAAGCTTGACACTTTGACAACAAACTCATTTGTTTTGAATGAGTAATAACTGCAGAGGATGAATTTTGGTTACATGGCAAAAATCTCCATCTTAACAAGTCTGTTTGGTCTATTTGTGAGTCATTAAGCCTTTTTTTTTTTTTTTTAAATAAATGAAACCTCTGCAGGTGTAGTGGTATTTTTTTCAATCTATTTTACTTACAAATCAACTTGTTTTGAGATTTTTCTTGAATCTAGTGCAGCAATTTCAAGTATTCTGTCTTATTTCCTAACAGTGTAACCAAGTTTCTAGTAATTAGTGTGTATCTTGAAACAAGACAGAATAAGCTGCATTTGACTTTCTGCACTTTATATTCATATGTCATTTGTCACACAAGCTGATTTTTATCTAACACCGTGGCAGATTTTTTATTTATTTATTTTTTTTGTGAGTACATATTTTAAGAAAATAAGGCATTTTGATAGACCAAATGATATGATAAAATGGCTGTTTTTTTTTTGTTTTTTTTAATCCAAATTTTTATTTATTTTCCATAACAGTGCAGCATATCATAGAGCAGACACAGTACATCTATACAAAACAAAAGGTAGCAAATAAAACCATGGACATGAAAGGCAAAGAGTCAATAAATAACTTGTTTACCTTCCTATTTTAAGTTTAAATTAACATATAACCATAATTGATCCCATGTCTCTTTTGTTTTTCCCCCAACATATGTTCATATGATGAAATCCTGACCATGTCTTCAGTCCATTCCTTCACAGTTGGACATCTGAGTTTTCCAGTTTTGCAATATAATTGTTGCAGCTGTGATAAAACCAACTTTTTAAACAGGAAATTTGTTATTAATTATGTTAGATACCATTGCCTTATCACCAAGGAGACAAAGCTGTGGATGTGTGGAACCCAACCAATTACCCAATAGGTCAGAGATTTTACACCAAAATGGGTGAACTAAGGAGCAAAATGGCAGTTTTTAACCATTTTATAGTAACTTTGTGTAGGCAGGAGCACTGAAATAAAAGACAACAGAACATGTAAATGACTGTACAGAGTCTATGTAGATGAGACACGTCTCCTAGTAAACTGGTGCATCTTATCAAGTCTGCATTAAGGAGAAGAATGTGGGAACATTTGTTTAAGAGTAACTTTCTTTGTTCTCCTCAAAACCCTTCAGTCCTCCTCTTCTTCCTCCTGCTGCTGACACCCCCTTTCCCTCCTCTCTCCTCTTTCTTTCTTTGTCAGACAAGTATTAAGCAGCGGTTTCCAGCTGTTCAGTGTTTGAAATAACACATCAGCAGAAGCTCTGTAATACTGTAATACAAGAATCTGTTATAACACAGACATACACAAACACTCATACACAGCTTCTCGTAGGTTTTACCGGATGAAAGGAAGAGTGATGTGTAGATGTGTGTGTGTGTGTGTGAGTGTGAGTGTGAATGAGAGAGCAGAATACAGAATGAGAAGGAGTGTCATTGAATTTAATATTACTTAAACATAATGTTGAAGATACACTTTCTTGGCCAATCATGAAGGATGGGAAATATTTTGGCTTGTGTGTGTGTTGTGTGTGTGTGTGTGTGTGTGTGTGTGTGTGTGTGTGTTTCCCCAAAGTGGTTTTTATTCTTTAAAATTGCAGGATAAAATCCCACTAGTGTCTTTATGCTGATGTTTTGGATGTTGCTATGCATCCCTTTGTGGATTAATCCTAAATTATTAAATCAATAAACATGAATTCTGATTGGTGAACACATAGTGAGGTGTTTATTTGTTAATAATAGTCATCAGAATATGCAACATACATAATTATAATTGCTATTTAAAATTGTATCGTTTCCACATCATATATCACTTGACAGTCATACATTTGTCCATATTTTTGATTTATAAGCCAGTTAACTAGCGACACCTTGTGGCAAAACGGTGTCACTGCAGACAAGTATGAAGATTTATCAGTTTAGAAATGTAAATTTTTCCCATTATTATCTTTAATCTGCATGGATAGCATTAAAGTTTTGATTGAAGGTTCTTGTAAATTTCTTTAGTTTGCAACAAAAAAAAAAGGTCAAATAACAAATATCATCTGTCGCTCTGGCGTAACGTAGAAAGCTTTACATTATCACAAAAGAAAACCACATCAAGGTGAAGATTCTGATGCAGACACATTGTCCAACATGAGAAGAAAGAATCAAGATCACATAATGAACAAATAAATGTGTCAGAATATTTAATTACAGTTTTATTTAATTACAAATTGGCTGACCTCAGTCATGGTGGCCATGTCATCTCTCTCTTTCTGTCTGTCTCTCATACAAACAAACATTTGGCTGACAGATGAAGGGCTTCGCTGTCGCTGCGATATTGTTCTCTGTTGCTTTGGCAACAATCTTGTCGTCATAAATCCAACTTCACTCGTTCATTCTGTCCTCGTCACTTCTTTGTTCCATCTCTCTCTCCTCATTCTTTGTCCTTGTCATCTTTGAGAGGAAAGCTTTTGGAGTTTTATAGTTTCTGAAACTCTCGCAGCACCATTTGTTTGTTTTCCACACATACAAAGCTTTTTCATGTCTGATTTATGGTTTTAATCATTCATATTTTTGTATCATGTCCTCAGAGGGATGTAAAAATGAGAAAACTCCTGTATATTAAGGAGGTTTTGATATGGATGGATGGATGGATGGATGGATGTAGTGTAGCAGCCAAGGTCCTCACAAATATATGAAATCCAACTATATTAAATGTGAATCTGTGTGTGTGTGTGTGTGTGTGTGTGTGTGTGTGTGTGTGTGTGTGTGTGTGTGTGTGTATCTGTTGTTAGTCACATCTATTGGTTTTTATTATTATGGTGGCTTGGTCTCTAACAGCTGCCAGTGTTTACACACACACATACACACTTTGCCAACCTGTGTGTGTGTGTGTGTGTGTGTGTGTGTTCCAATAGGGTGGTTCAAGAGATTCAGTCATCTGTGTTATAGACATATTCTAGCTGTAGAAAGCCGTGACGCATATGGCAAACACACACACACACACACACACATGCACACACACTAGCCTGGCAGTGACAAATCCTCTGCCTTCAGGTGTTTGACTTTATAATTCATATAATTCAGAACGTTTCAGCTCGTTGCTGAAGGCAGCATATTTCTCTTGGAGATGCACGTTGTTATTTTTTATTGTTTGGAAGAAGAGGAAAAGGTTGCGTGGCACCTTCATTGTTTGTTTCAGACGTGTTGTTTACTGCTCTAACAGCTGTCTCTGATTTGGTTGCTACCCAAACTCATATCCACCCATTCTCCCTCTCTCTCTCTTCTTTCTCTCTGTCTGTTTCTCACTCCGTCACCATCATTGCATTTCATAGACTGTGCTCACGTCCATTAAAAACAGGTGTTTGTCCTCTTTCCCATACTCATATCAATACACTTGGCTAAAGACGCCTTTGGCAAGACTTTGCTATTCTCCTCAACGTTTTGCTGGCATATTATCAGATTTTAAAGGACCTTTCCACAGTTTAATGCATTCACTGATGAAAAACATGGGAACCCTTCTCCCCTTTCTTTGTTCGCGTACGTGTCTGTACATAAACAGGTGCAGCAGCATTTCTTTTGCTGCTGTTGCACTTGCAGCATCATGATGGTGCGTAGTCGTGTTATTAGATCCATTAATACATCAAAACAGATGCCAACAAAGCATGTTTCATGTTTTTTCTCATTTGATTGCTACTTTTGCCAAAATAATGCTCATTATTACAGAATTACCCAGAAAATTTGGAGTAAATTTCACTAAAAATTATCTGTTTGACCACAAACCCTGAATATCAGCCACACTGAAAACTGGAACTTAAAGGACCATACCACCCATTTTGCATGTTTGACCCTAATATATTCAATTTTCATACACGTAACATTACTGATAATCATTTCCCAAAGGATAAAGCCATATTTCAGCTTTCCTGATATTTTGCAAAATCTCTTAATTTTTCAAAATCAAATTTTCAAGCGATACACCCACCTTAAAAACCATCCATGTTTCGCCTGCTAATAGTTACGATCGTTTGAATTTTTCAATAACTGCAGGTCTTCTTTTGGGACTATAGTCGCCAGTGGAGACATACAGTCACTCCGTGCTTTTTATTATTGTTATTTTTATTATTTGCGCTAAAATTATGTAACGTCTAAAAAAAAAACCTGAATACACATCTTGTTGGTGATGATGGATTACCTATCCCAAGAACGTTTCAAATGTCACCAAGTTCATTTTAATAGCGTACCAGAATGAACTGAAACCAATGGCGGTCTGGAAGGTAGGAAAAACATTTTTAATTCACTGTTCCAGTAGTATGCTTTGGGAAATGATTGTCAGTAACATTACGTGTATAAAAATTGAATATATTAGGCTCAAACATGCAAAATGGATGGTATGGTCCTTTAAATGCAAAATCTGTTGAATGGAGCACACATCCATAAAGCTTTGTTTAGCTCAGATTCAATATTATAATGTACAGGTTACCTGAAGTGCAGTGACTAAGAACAATTCTTCTCAACAGATCTTTCTGTTTTTTTTATGGGCATTGCATATAACACTCATCAAAACCAAAATAAATATCTGCATGTATGAGGAAGCAAAGAAAAATGACCCAGAGTGTCTTATGCTCTCATTAGAAGCATTTATGGGTGGGCTCGATTATGAAAATAATCCTGCACGGACAGCTTGGACAAGCGATAAAAAGATCTGTTCACTGCCAGATGTGTGTATTTATGTAGTATTTTTTATTTGAGTGTGAATTTGTGCATTTGTGTGTGTTCCAAGAATGTGTGAGGTAATGAGAGACAGACAGACGGAGGCAGTATGCTTTTGTGTTGGGGAATATTGCCAAAATTACTATTAATCTCTCTCTCTCTCTCTCTCTCTCTCTCTCTCTCTCTCTCTCTCCAGGGCTCCATCCAGCAGCTGGTGTTGAAGTCAGATCCCACGGCCCCAGATGACCAGTGTGAGGAGGACGACCCTTATGTAAGTGTTCTTTGCAAATTCTAGCAGATGTAAAGTCTCACTAGTCCAACACTGGAGCTACGTCTCCCTCTACTGGTGACAAAAGAACATTACATGATCTTGTGTATTACGTGTATAAGTAGCCTGTTGAATAATTTAATATGCAGAAAAGAAATGTGAATTTTGTTCTACATCTTTTCCATCATTTCCTAAATTGCTTCTCATCTTCATCTGTCCCTTTTCCCTACTCCTCTTTTCTTGTTTTGATGTTGCTCAGAGCCTTAATCACTTCTGACAGCCAATGTGGAACAGTTCCAAAGTGGTCCATTTTTTTTTAAAAGCAATTATAATCACTGTTATCAAAGAAACTGTGGGAAACAGACACTGAAAATCCAGACATTTTTGCCTCAGCTGAGGAAAAGAAGATATACCGATTCATTTCCTCATCCCACCCAATCATCTCTCTCTCTCCCTCTCTCTGTCTCTCTCTCTCGCTCCAGGCCTCTGGATATGGAAGTGGTGATGAGACTTATGAAGACATTGAGGGAAGAGATGAAGTCAAGAAGATTGTGGAAGAGAGACCATTTACCATGGTACACACACACACACACACACACACACACACACACACCCCCTTCCCTTTTGTCTTATTGTATCAGGCCTGGTGGAGTCTTATACTAATAATGCAACTGAAAGTGCTTTTACATTTAAAAGCAACAGGAAACAAAACAGGTTAAAAATATATAGAATTACTTGTTATAAACACACACGAACTCTCTTGGCTCTGTAGCTGCCGTCAGAGCTGGAAAGCGCTCACAGCACCCCGGTCCAAGCTCCACCTACTGAGGTGCCAGTAGATGAGGAAGATGAGGATGATGGGGAGAGTTCTGGACAGGAGGAGGAGATGATCACAGAGAGCGGTAAGAAGAAGCTGAAATCTATTTCTGTCTTTGTGTCATACAAGCGTTTTTCAGGCATATGTGCCAACACAGAAATTGTCCTTGATGTGTTTCCCAAACTGGCCAGCAGAAGGCACTTCAACCTCAAGACACCTGATGCACAATACACACGACTGCTCAAAAGTGTGGAATTACTAGTGATTTTCACATAGAATCAATGTTTCCAGTCATGTAAAACTAGTTTAGTTTCATATGTATAAAATGATTCTATATGTCTTAGTATTTTGCACCTACAGTTTTAAAATAATTTTCAAGAAGCTGTAAAAAATTAAGACATTTTACAATCATTCAGAATCATTACATGAGTTGCAGATGATTCCTAATTCATGTAGAGAAGCTCCAGAGATTATCAGGAAATTCTAGATTATTCCCTGATGCTCTAGAAACCGAATGCTTCATATTTCTAAAGCAATGATTAAATCTCACGGTGGAAACTTTGATGAGAAATCACTAAAATAGTGTTATTTATCATTTAAAAACNAATCTCACGGTGGAAACTTTGATGAGAAATCACTAAAATAGTGTTATTTATCATTTAAAAACTTTTCCCCTCAAATATTTTAAATACTAAATAACACATCTTAAAATACATTTTGGTGTTTGTTTCATACAATTAAAAAAAAACACTGTTATTGAATATAATAGCAAGAACTACTAAAATGACAATTTTGAGCGGTAGTGTTTACACTGAGGAATTTTTTTATCAATCATTTACTCTTTCTGTGGTCTGACACTAATTTAAATAAGTATAGATGACATTTTTTAATGGTTTCGTGTTTAGTTATAATCTGATGTGGATTATCATTAAAATGTGCCTCTGTGTCTCAGGAGGATCAGCTCAGACTCCATCCTACAGTCCTGACAAGGTGAGTAGATTTTACCTGTTGTGTAGCATAACGCAGACTGTCTCATCCAGAAATGAGATGAATGAATGAATGAATGAATGAATGAATGAATGAATGAATGAATGAATGAATGTCAATGATCCGTGCACCAATCACACCAATATTCAGTCCATCCAGGCGTCTCCAGGACAGAAAGGGGAACCAGGTGAACCAGGTCCGCCCGGTCCTCCAGGACCACCCGGCCCTTCAGGACGAGTCTCAGAGGAAAGGGCTTCTGGAGAGGGAGGAGAACCGGGACCCAGGGGTCCACAGGGACCGCCGGGAACTCAAGGCCTACCTGGAGCTCCTGGGAAAGATGGACAGCCTGTGAGTTTATCAATCTATTAATAGCGCACACTTTTTTTTTTTTTTTTTTNTTTTTTTTTTTTTTTTTGTCTATCGGCCATTTAGGGTGAAATATGAGGGACACTGTGTAGGTTATTTATGTCACACCTACAGCACACGCCAGAAGATAAAATAATGATTTACGACTTCCCTTTTTGTCTTTTTCTCTAGGGAAGCAAAGGTGACACTGGTGTTCCAGTAAGTAAAGTGTTTTCACTCTATCAGATTTATGAGTTCAGTCCTGCTGGAGTCAGTTTATTATCTCTGTTGGTACAAGCTGTGATTGTTTTTTTCCTCAGGGTCCAACTGGGATTCCAGGATTCCCAGGACTGCAGGGAGAGCCTGGACCTCGCGGCGAAAAGGTAAGTAACAGCTCCTTTAAATGATGAAGTGTATTATTTTAATTTGACTTGATGTGGGTCGTGACATAAATACACAAATCTCTCATAATTGCGTAGATTACCATTGACAACAAAATGAGAACCTGATTAAATTCATAAATTAAAACAATCGCAGCTCATACAGATAAATAATTAAATATTCGAATGCTTTCTCCTTCAGGGGGATCCTGGTATTGGATTACCAGGTCCTCCAGGCCCTCCAGGCCGACCAAGCAAGTCATCCATGTTCCTGGTGGGTTGTTTAACTTAACACATTTTATGGATATTAAAGTATTAAACTCTTGGAAATATATAATCCAACATATTTCTGAAGGTTTTTGACACTTTTTTATTAACTGGCATATTGATCAACTGGTCATGTGATTGTTATTCATCAGGAGGGTTCTGGGTTTGATGACTTTGACAGCGATGCAGAATTTATTCGGGTGAGTGACCTTTAACCTCTGCCCTTTCTCCCTTCTCTTACATTATACATTGCGCTCCATCTTTTTTATCCCTCTTTCTCATGAAACGTTGCTCTTCTTTTTTTTTATATGATCTGATGTAATTCTGCTCTTTATTATTATTTTTTGTGTTTTTCACCAACGTCTGACTAACATGAACTCACACTCCAAATGCAGAGCTATTTTATTTCTGCTTTGCGTGTTTGATTAGGGGCCTCCAGGGCTTCCAGGCCCCCCAGGGCAGCCAGGACCCCCAGGACCCTCTATTGAGAACATCTTTCCTGGACCACCAGGAGCTCCTGGGAAATATGGAGAGAAGGGTGAACCTGGACTCCCTGTAAGTTTAGCATCCATAATCTTTCTTTCAAAGTCTTTAATTCTTAAAAATACTGCAGCAATTGCAAACAGGACTGAATTGTTTCTTCATATGATTAAAGTTTTTTTTGGAGCACCAAGGCTCCAACAATCCAGTTTCCCTGCATTCTTCCAATATGTAACATCAACCATAAATACAGACGTTAAAAACTGACAACTTTCTCTAAATTCATCCTTAAATTTCAATGAACCGACCAGACTTTTCTGTCAGTACGAACACGTGATTTTTGCTGACTCAGCCTCTATTTTCAGGTGATTGAAGAGTGGTTTAGTGGCTCTGGTTCTTGGGCTGGGTCAGAGTCTTGGTCTGGGGCTGGGTCTGGGTCTGGGTCTGGTTCTTGGTCTGGGTCAGAGTCTTGGTCTGGGTCTGGGTCTGGTTCGGGTCAGGTATTTTCATTTGGTCCCATCAAATCCAAGGGGCCCGAAAGACAGTATTTCCCCCAAGCGTATTTAAAAATCCATGTTGATTTACTGCCGTTCTGCTATTGCTTGCTGCACAGTATAGACCTCTCTGCACAAGTAGTGTGTGTGTGTGTGTGTGTGTGTGTGTGTGTGTGTGTGAGAGAGAGAGAAAGAGAGAGAGATGTTTTGGAAGTGTGTGCATATTGATTCAAGTATAGAAACAAAAAAGTGTGTGTGTACCTTTGGTGTCTTAATAAACAATAATATACAGTAAATACACACATTAAATTACATCTGCATACACACTCACAATATGCACACACACACACCAAATGTCTATGTGCTTCTTTGCATTTTTTTTTTTTTTTTTTTTTTCAGTTAGCATATCAAGCTAACAGCATTTTGGCAGGAAAACTTAGAATGAGCTTAACAACATGGTCTGCAGCAGCTGTTGGGGGAAATGTGTCTTTTCTCTTTAAAATAGGCTTTTTACTAACGGTGTGAATGGAAAACTCATAGGTTATTAATGAAAAATATTTTAGCTAAAAAAAAAAGTTTATTATTCTACTACACATTATATTTTCAGTGTGTTAACCTGCACTTAACTGTGGCTTTTGATTAAAAATAGGAATGGTAGCAACAATATGACAGCTCATTTTTCTGGAAGCAGCAGTAAATATGTGTATTATTTCTACTGTGATGATGAGAATCCTGTCACTCTGCAGGGATTCAATGGGAAAGATGGAGATCCGGGACCTCCGGGGGAAAAGGGAGACAAGGTGAGGTTTTTTTATTTTATTCTTTATGTTTTGGTCCTAGAGGGAAAAATTTGTCTGTATGTGAAAAACATACAAAATTAATTTGAAAAAGTACAGATTGGTTGCATGGAAAGTTGTAGATATATTTCTACCGTTAAATCTATTTCTGATTTACTCTGCCATTGCCTGGAATGACGTGTGTGTTTTATATGATCATTTTCTGTATTGTCTTTGTTATCAGGGAGTACCTGGCGGGACCGGACCACCAGGGTCAAAGGTGAGACCTGATATTTCTGTATGACAGAGATGGTCCACAATATTACAAACTTTAAAGGTAATGTTCTGATCATTTTGAGCTGAAACTCAATTATCCTTCTTTTCCAGGGAGATCAAGGCCCTCCAGGGTTTCCAGGCCTTCCAGGGTCAGAGGGTCCAGCAGGCCAGCCTGGTCTCAGGGGTCTCCCTGGCCCACCTGGGCCCCCAGGCCCCCCTGGAAGAGGGTTGGCGTTGGACTGGGAGGTACAGTCTGCTTCATTACTTCATGACCAGGCTACTTAAAATTCGGGATCGATAAGTAAACTTTTTCTGATAATTTTGATAATATTTTTGCTGAGCGCATGATTTTCTGGATTTTTTTTTCTTTTTAGGACATGGAAGGATCTGGAGCTGTTCTGTCCAGAGGCCCACAGGTACAAATACGAAGACGATGGTCTGCCCCACGTGTTATTTTTATAATCGTATTATGATCACATAATCTATTGATGTATTGATATTTAGCTTGTGGAAATATTGTATTAATGATACTGTCACAGCAAATATATTAAAATAAATCCTACTTGTATGTTTTCCAGGGTCCTCCTGGACTTCCAGGACCAAAGGTAAGACATTTATGTTTGTCCTTGATGAGAAAAAAAGACTTTAGTACTTTTGTTGTTGCTGCTTTGTATTATAAAGATTATTATGAAATTCAAATAGTGATGATTTAGATTAAATTTGTTTACTATTATAAAACTTCTTCCTCTTTTTTTTTTTTTTTTTTTTTTTTGCCTGTTTTACCAGGGTGAGGATGGGTTACCTGGTCATCCAGGAAAGCCAGCACAAAAGGTGAGTCCACTGCTTTAGCTCAGATTTTTGGGGTTTTTTTTATGTTGAAATGTTGGGAAAAATTGCTGCATAATTTATTTTTTTCTATTTTGTTTTATAAAAAAATATGTTTTTGAATATATATATTTTTTATAAACTGCAGCAGAAGTTATGAATAAAAAAAATGGAATTAAAAATCTCTTACTGTAGGTGTCAGGAAACTTCTAGTAAATAATTAGAAATGGGCTTTATGTTGTTTGTGTTGTGTGTATGGGACATGCTGGACGTTGCCTGATGGTTTCTTTAGGGGGAACCAGGTGCTCCAGGACCACCAGGGTTTCCGGGGCTGGATGGATTTCCAGGGGCAGAGGTCAGTTAATTGATAGAAAAATATTTTTTTATCAATATTGATTGTTACAGCTGGTTCAGTTGAACACAACATAATATTCTCACAAAAGTGGCTTGTTTTCATAGTGACTGGCTGTTTAAATTTGCTTGGTGGTTTTTGTTGTCTGCAGGGACCAAAGGGGGACAAAGGAGATTCAGGACAAAAGGTAAAACCGTCACTGTCATATATGTCACATATGTCACGCTAAACTCCCACTCACTCCATCTCATCTGTGATGCAGCTAGATAACTTTTTTTTTTTTTAGGGAGAGCAGGGGCGGGATGGGCTCAGTCTACCTGGCCCTCCAGGACCTCCTGGACCCCCTGGACCAATCATCAACCTCCAGGATGTGAGTAGCATTTGTCCACTGTCAAAGAAATTAAAGGGCTTCATGACTTCTCTCGATTGAAGATCACGCTCTGTATTATTTGTGTAACACAGGAAGTACACGGACGGCTCCATGCAGCTTCAGAGTCTGAGGCTTCTGCTGCGATGATACATCAGAGAGGCTCCAGGCTTCCTGTCTGAGCTTAGCTGTTATTTATTAATCTTGGAACACTTGTGCAGACATGTTTTCTAAATAATCTGTGAAAGCCATCCTTGTCCTTGGATGGCTTTCACAGATTATTTAGAAAACATGTCTGCACGTTAAAGGACCATACCATCCATTTTGCATGTTTGCCTATTATATTCAGGTTTCATACAAAAATGTTTTTCCTACCTTCCAGACCTCCATTGGTTTCAGTTCATTCTGCTATTAAAATCAACTTGTTGATACTTGAAACGTTCTTGGGATAGGTAATCCATCATCACCAACAAGACGTGTATTCAGGGTTTTTTGAAGTTTTGCAAATTTTAGCATTTAAGCACAATAAAAAGCGTGGAGTGAATGTATGCCTCCACCGGGAAATATAGTTCCAAAAGAAGACCTGCGTTGATGGAAAACTTTAAACAACTGTGACTTCATAAGGCTGTGTAACTATTAGCAGGTGAAACCTGGATTTTTAAGGTGGGTGTATCACTTGAATATTTGATTTTGAAAGATTAAGAGATTTTGCAAAATATCAGGAAAGCTGAAATACGGTTTTATCCTTTGGGAAATGATTGTCAGTAACGTAACATGTATGAAAATTTAATATATTAGGCTCAAACATGCAAAATGGGTGGTTTAAACACATAGTCATGGCTTTAATTATTATCATTTAGTAGTACAAGTCTTAGAGCTGATCATGAGGATGACAAAGCCTTGACCTTTATGACCTCTAGCCTGGGGACAAGGCATGATCACACATGGCATACAGCAATACTACAGGAATACTATGATACATAGAATATAAGGCTTAACAAGCTTGAATAAATGAATAGCTAGAATATATGAAAAATAATAAGCAGCACATTCACTTTAATTCTCACGCCATCATGAAAACGCTGATTTAGCCTAATCCAAAGAGTTCAGTGTTTAGCGTCATGATCTACTTGTTTTTCTTAACCTTTTTATTTATTAATTCTTTCTCTCTCTCCTCATTTCTGCTTTGTCCTCAGTCCTTTCATTCCTTCTTTCAACATTTCTTTCTTTCTTTCCTTCTTTTCTTTCTTGTTTTGTCCTGCTTTAATAATTTCTTTCCTTCCATTAGTTTTCTTTTATTCCTTAAGTAAGACATTATATTTCAGTGTGTACTGACTCTTTTTCCATTCTTGTACTGATTCTTTTACATAAATAAAGGATGTGAGGACTTCTTCTCCTGTTGCTATCAGGACATTAGCGACTGTTTTAATAAGTATTTACAGGAATAATGCTCTTCCTCTTCCTTTTCCTCCTCTTCAGCTTCTGCTAAACGACACAGACGGAATCTTTAATTTCTCAGGGATGTTTGAAGCTCAGGGACCCGCTGTGAGTACCAGCCGAAAATTCATAGACCAGATGATCTTGATGCTGTGACAGCAAAAATATATTAAATATACATTTCTATTCCAGACAGAATGCATGACAAAAATTAGCATCTGCTGCCACAGAAAGACTTCAGGTTTTCCTGTTGTTAATATTTTGTTTTAAATCCTGTCTTTAAGGGGCGCTGGGGTCCAAAGGGGGACCCTGGGTTGCCAGGAGTCAGAGGACCTCCAGGACTGAAAGTAAGTTTTTAATATAATTTCCTTCACATTATTTATTGCTTCAGTTTATAACTAAAGCAGATTAAAGGGGTGAAATCTAAATCTGGAGGGCGCATATTTCTTTACATACGTGATTTCAGCTGATATGATGTTTTTGTATACTTGTCGTGTGTGTGTGTGTGTGCGTGCGCGCAGGGTGAAAAGGGTGAGACAGGATTTTTCANTACTTGTCGTGTGTGTGTGTGTGTGCGTGCGCGCAGGGTGAAAAGGGTGAGACAGGATTTTTCATGGCCGCTGATGGATCTGGGATGACTGCACCAATGGGACCCAAAGGAGTCAAGGTTATATTTCCTGTCATATTTGTCACTTTCCAGTTCCAATTTCTTTCCCTCATGTACTTCTTCCCAAATTAAAAGGGTCAAATTTAATGTCAAGAGTAGAATCCATTTTTTTGACATCACGTCAGCTAAAAAGTCAAGCTGAAGACTTTTCCACCGGACACTTTGACAGCTAATTTCATCATCAGAAAACATAATGACATAATGTGATATTATGTTCTTGTATATTTTAAGATGTTTATATATTTCTAAGACTTGGTTCATGAAAATGCTGCTGCCAGGATAATATGCTGTCCCTTTTAGAAACATAACCGTGATTATAGATTAGTCAGAATGCACGTCTGTTTGAATTGTCGTAGTCAGGATGTTTTGCGTGTTTTACAGAGACGCTGAGTATGATCAGGATTTTAATAAGATGAATCTGTCTTTATCTGCAGGGAGATCGCGGCGTGCCTGGACCGCCTGGAATCGCTGTAAGTCTTTACAGAAAATACCAAAAGTAAACGTCACTCTATTTCACTTTGCAGGATTTTATACAACTGTGACCTTTACTTTTATACGCTTTCATTTCTGCATTATGCTCTGTAGAACAAAATTTAAAATATGACCTCAAAAAATATGACGCTTCCTCAAGACTCCTGTCACAGACAGATTAATAAATGTTTCAGCCGACAAATGACTGATTTCATATTTCCTTTGATGAATTTATCAGAACAGCTCCAACAGCTTAGAACTGATGAAATTCTTTAGGAAAAATATCTAAATTGAGAGAAGCAGAAACTGAAAATTGAAGAAAATAAGAGATTTATAAATCAGGAATAACCTGTTTTCTCCTCTATCCCATAAATCACGACTTCCCAAAATAACATAGAGACTGTGTGGGGTCTGCTGTGGATGCATTACAGACAGATTTAAGAAATGAAGGCACGTTTTGTTCCTAACAGGGACCGATGGGACCATCAGGACCCAAAGGAGAATTTGGTTTTCCTGGGCGACCTGTAAGCACTAAACATTTCCTATTTGATTTAACGACAAGATAAGATAAGATGAGATGAAATAAGATAAGATAAGATAAGCTTATTAAAGTTTTTATCTAATGTAACTGCTGCTGCTGTTATTGTAGCTCAGCTGGATTTGGCTTAAGTTTGTCTGTGTGTTCAGGGTCGTGCAGGTCTGATGGGACCTAAAGGAGACAAAGGGAACTCTGCAGGTCTGCCGGTGAGTCATGGTCTCTGAGTCGATCTAACAACATGTGCAAAGCCTGTAGACGAGATCTGAATACAGAATGAGAAATGTTAGATGGAGCCATAGACAGTAATCCAAGACATGCTCAGAGCTCATCTTCTTCTTCTTCCTGTCTTTCTTTGCAGGGACCTCCTGGGCCTCCTGGACCACCAGGCCGTCCAGGAATATTCAACTGCCCCAAAGGAGTAAGCACACACACACACACACACACACACACACACACACACACATNCTGCCCCAAAGGAGTAAGCACACACACACACACACACACACACACACACACACACACATACACACACATGGATTCTCACATGGATTCAGACATGCTCACTGTCGTCTCTCTTCCCCTGATACCTGAAGACGGTTTTCCCCGTCCCTCCCAGACCTCACTGCAAAAAGGCTGTAAGTTTCTGACCCGACCAGGAAGCTGCTGCTAAAACATGGATCTCTCTTTACAAACATTCTTATTACAACCGCCGTCCAATTCTAATGCAAAAATGATTGTTTTCCTTTTACGTATCTGTTATCCTCCTGATTTATTTGTTGCCTGACCTTTTGAAAGTTGAATAAAAAGGCACACAGGAGATCATCAGATACACCGAGCTGCATCCTATATCATCTCTTTGACAGCAGCTGTATAAACGTGAATGTTTAGATGGGTCCATTATTTATGCAGGTCTTTAGAAGGGGGGCTGGGCTTCCTCCCGAGAGTCTGTCCATCTTCATTAAACCTCAGCTGTCTATGTAATCTTCCCTTATCTTCCCGGGCAGCAGTCTACTGACGATCCTGTCCAGACCGCTTTTCCCACTCCAGAGCTCTCCTCATTTCACACATCTCCCGTCATTAACATGTTTGGACAGAGAAACACATGCATGCTGCCTTGCGTAACATTCCCAGTTCCCAATGTTTTTCTCCTAGAACAATACCAGGATGGTTCCATGGTATTCCTGCATGCTGCATGTCCGCTCAGGAAAGGTGAAGGCTTATTGCCAAAACCGAAATGAGGTAGTACTAAAACCTGCCCGAGTTACTGCACGTCACTGATGTTAATTACATTTTCCTTTGGTGATTTTACCTTAGTCTGTTTCTGAATTTTGCACAAGATTTGTGGTGTTATTTTGATTTCCAAATTTACTTATTATTCTGCCTCTTTTTTTTTTTTTTTTTTTNTTTTTTTTTTTTTTTTTTGTTTTTTGCAGATAAATGCTAATGGAACCATCACAAATGGTAAGTGGAAGCACTTCTTTGTGCACCAGAAATTGTGAAACCTCAACTACAGTTATCAAAATAATCACAATACACAGATTTACAGACTATTCTGGTGTATGAAAAGTTAAAACAAAGAGGAAATTGGCAAAAGTCTAACCTTAAAACTGGTCCTGGTGTCAATGCGCAGGAAGAGTTGACCTCAGTTATGGTTTTTGTCCTTCAAGGCAACTGTCTGACAGGAATAAAAGGAGAGAAAGGAGAAAGAGGCTTTCCTGGGATGCCAGCTCCAACGAGTGAGTAAATCAAATTATAGAGGGTATCAGCGCTCGTTATAGACGTTAAGAATGAAAAATATTCAGCAGCTTTATCATAAATTAATTGCTAATTATTTTTCATCTGTTTTTTTTCTTCTTTAGATACATTTATGTCCACAGGAGGATGGGTATGTTTCATACAGAAGCTTGTTTTTATTGATTTTTTTATTATATGTTAGCTTAATGTGTCATGACCCGTGTGTGTGTGTGTGTGTGTGTGTGTGTATTTTTAGGGGCAGAAAGGTGAGCAGGGCATAAAGGGAGAAAAAGGAGAGAAGGGGGAGGCAGCGTTACCTGGACTACCAGGGCGGCCAGGACCTGTGGTGAGTCACGTTTCCATGGATACACAACCATGGTGATGATCCTTCATATAAACATAATACTCAATGTAAATTATCTGATAATAATTCATAAATTTGTTCCTGCTTTTTTTAGGGTCCCAAAGGAGAGTCGGTGCTCGGTCCTCCAGGCCAGCGTGGGATGCCGGGACCACCTGGTGTCCCAGGCTACGGCAAACCAGGTGCTGTTGGCCCTCCTGGACCACCTGGGCCCCCTGGGTCATCCTCAAGATATGGCTCAGGTAAACTCAGATGTACTTACAGTATATGATGAGATTAAAGCAAATATATCATGATTTAAATTCCCAAACTGTTTCTTTGTTGATATATGAACAGCCTTCCTCTAAATAATGAGAATTATATCAAAGCTGTTGACTTTTCCTTATGACAGCTGTGAGCATTGCCGGCCCTCCTGGACCCCCTGGACCTCCTGGTAATCCAGCATCTGTAAGTTAGATTTTACAGCATGACCTGTTGTACTTTTATCATAAGAACTTGAGCTGCAGCCGTTTGCAGAAGAACTTTTCTCTTGACGAGTCATTTTTCCTCCTCTGCAGCTGAGAACGTTTTCTACTCGTGAGACAATGATGCAGCACACAGTCAGAGACCCGGAGGGAATGCTGATGTACGTCACCGCCACGGGATCCCTGTTCCTCAAGGTTTCCCAGGGATGGAAAGAGATACAGGTGCTGTAATCCAGAAAAAAAATGCATTCACATTAATAAGAGAAAGTTGTAAATAATTAGATAATTAGAGAGTTGTAGGCAGTTCTCAGTACTCTGACATCTTCTGGATTTACATGGCAATAATACACAAATAACGCAAAATGAGCTCAAATAACAGTATATTTTTTTGTCATCACAGCTTGGCAGTCTGATCTACCTCTCCAACAACATTATTCCACAAGACGAGGTAAATCATGCTATTTTTAAAAAAAATTTTTTTTACACATTATCCAGCGTTACATTGTGTATTCAGCATTTAACATCTGTGTTCAAAACCTCATTTAGCCTCAACCTGCATATCAGATACGAGGAGACACAATGGAGCGAATACGCTCAGTTAAAGACCGGGTGAGTTTCAACCCTTCTTTAAAGGACCATACTGGCCATTTTGTATGTTTGAGCCTAATATATTCAATTTTCATACACATAACGTTACTGACAATCATTTCCCAAAGCATACTACTGGAACGGTGAATTAAAACTGTTTTTCCTACCTTCCAGACCACCATTGGTTTCAGTTCATTCTGCTATTAAAAGCAACTTGTTGATACTTCAAACGTTCTTGGGATAGGTAATCCATCATCGCCAACAAAACGTGTATTCAGGTGTTTTTCTCAGTTACATAATTTTAGTGTTTAAGCGCAATAAAAAGAGCGGATGAATGTATGCCTCCACCAGGGAATATAGTCCCAAAAGAAGACCTGCGTTTATGGAAAAATTTAAATGACTGTGACTTCATAAGGCTGCGTACCTATTAGCAGGAGAAACATCGATTTTTAAGGCGGGTGTATCGCTTGAATATTTGATTTTGAAAGATTTGCAAAATATCAGGAAAGCTGAAATACGGTTTTATCCTTTGGGAAATGATTGTCATTAATGTAACATGTATGAAAATTGAATATATTAGGTTCAAACATGCACAATTGCCGGTATGGTCCTTTAACATTAAAAACTCATCTAGGATCCCAAATTATTTTTATTATCACTCATATAAACGCAGACATCCAGACTAACATCCTCTAATCCTCTTCCTCCAGCTTAACTTGGTGGCCTTGAATCAGCCGCACTCGGGGGACATGATGGGACTCGACACCGCCGACCGTTTGTGTTACGAGCAGGCCAAGGCGATGGGCTTGGCTCCAAACTACCGCGCCTTCATCTCTTCCAGCAGGCAGGATCTAGTCAACGTGGTCTATCCTGGGTTCCGCCAAACTCTGCCTGTCACCAACCTCAGGGTGAGTCTGATTCTCTGCTGTCTGACAGAACGACCAGCTGCTCCTCCGCCGCATCTCTGACCATCAGATCACGTTATGTCTCTGCTGTTAGGGAGACGTGATGTTCAGGAACTGGTGGTCAATTTTCAACGGCAACAGGGGGCCAATCAACACCAGGATACCCATCTACTCTTTTGATGGGCGAGACGTTCTAGCAGACCCCTTCTGGTCAGTAACACTGACTTTGTATTTCTACCTTGTCGACGACTTAGAGCAGAAAGGATTTGAGTATTCACACTCTTGATATTTGTGTCGTCCTTCTGTCAGGCCTCAGAAGAGCATCTGGCACGGTTCTACCGCTGGGGGTCTCCGAGTGACGGACAAACACTGCGAGACGTGGCGAGCAGACCACGTGTCTGTGACGGGCCTGTCATCTAGTCTGACCTCAGGCCTGCTGCTGGACCAACAGACGCGAAGCTGCTCTAACGAATACATCGTCCTTTGCATCGAGACCCACAAAATCCCTTAAATCCCCACGGACCAATCCCAACCTTCTTCATCAACGATACACACTTGGGGAAAAGATGTGTTTTTAATGCCTTGTGATAGAAAAACTCCAGACTAAAAGGATTTATTATTTCACCAAGCCCCCGTGTAGCGAAGACCACATTAACGCCGTAGAGGACGTTGCTGCTTCTCTCCTCCCTCTTCTGCATCACTCTGCGTGTTCTGAAGAACAAGACAAGCTCGTAATGAACTTTGACACCAGCCAACGTGCGTTCTGATGAGGTAAGATTGTGTGAAAGCGACGCTACTCGGTGGAACTCGAAGAACATGGATTACCTGCAAAGCGAAATCAGATCCTGATCAATCCAGAAGATTCTCTACTAACTTCAACTTGGTGGCACATAAAGTAAACTAACGTCTCCCAATCAATGCCATAGTATTCACTGATGTTTAAAATGACACATGCAGCACCTTTAAAGGACCATACCAGTCATTTTGCATGTTTGAGCCTATTATATTCAATGTATTGTTGGTTGGTTTCAGTTCATTCTGGTACGTTATTAAAATCAACTTGTTGATACTTGTTTAGAAGCTTAGTAATTTTAGCGTTTAAGCACAATAAAAAGCATGAAGTGAATGTATGCCTCCACCGGGGAATAAAGTCCCAGAAGAAGACCTGTGTTTATGGAAAAATTTAAACAACCGTGACTTCATCATTTTGCGTAACTATTAGCAGGAGAAACATGGATTTTTAAGGTGGGTGTATCACTTGAATATTTGATTTTGAAAGATTAAGAGATTTTGCAAAATATCAGGAAAGCTGAAATACAGTTTTATCCTTTGTGAAATGATTGTCAGTAACGTAACGTATGAAAATTGAATATATTAGGCTCAAACATGCAAAATGGCGGTATGGTCCTTTAATATTTAAAATGGACTAAATTTCAACAGGATCATTTGTGCTACTTTCATAAAATACTTTGATGGAGAGAGTAGGGCTAAAGAATAAAAAAAAAAAAACACTTTGATCAAACATGTCATTTGTGTTGTGTTGAGAAGTAACGCAAATGGTTTTGTCCCCAAACATGCATCAGAAATGCATTTTTCATACGGTTGTTGAGTGAAACACGAACATGCAGGTTTCCTGAAACGTGTGACAACTTTTACAGTTTTTTTATATTTCCAAAGATTGTTGTGATGGAAACTTTCCATCAAAGGAAAACTTTCGTTATTTTGTTTACAGATTATCATGGATGATTTTCTTATTTTTAATTGTTAAAAATTCCAAACTTGAAATATCGAGTTTACTCGATATTTCAAGGGCCAAAACTTTTCTACCGCAGCTTTCATCATCTGTACTCCAACAGAGGGACGACCAGACAAACAGCGTTGCCACCAAAGTAATTTTTGATGCACTGTAATTATTTTTTTTTATTTTATTTTTTTTTTTTAATTTTGATTCATATGTTTTTGTTCTACTTNGTAATTATTTTTTTTTATTTTATTTTTTTTTTTTAATTTTGATTCATATGTTTTTGTTCTACTTTTCATTCAACTGATGATCTTACTTCTTAGCAGCTTTCTCTCCGTAGGCTATTTAATTTAAATTCAGTGATTTATTTATAGTGACAGCACATAACGTGAAATCAGATGATTAAATTTAAGAATGTAATTTATCGTTTGTTGTTTATCAAAGTGACTGTTTATTCTCACTTTTTGCCCTTTTTTTTTCTTTTTTTTTTATACTGTATTCTTGATGTTTTTTTAATGAAGTTTCAGAAATTTCAGTCAAAACCAAATTTTGTCATAGAAACGCTAAAAACAAGCAACAGGTTGTCACGTTGGGAAAAAAATAGAAAAAGGAACTCCACGGGCAAAAGTGAGAGCAAGTGTTTTGTATAAATATTGGTGCTTTATTAAATAAAGTTTTTCCCTTTTAATATAAAATCATTCATTTGTAAGATATTAGTGATAAATTATACTGTTAAAATTTCCATTTGTGAATTTATAATGACTTCAGAATGTTGATTAACATGAAGTATGAATGTACTTTATGTTGTTTTTAATTTATAATCTGTTGTTACCACAGAATATGGTGTTCTGTACGACGACGTATTAGGGCCTTACAAAAAAAAAACAAAAAACGAGGGGGCATTATTTTGAATTTTTAAACTCGCAAATTTGGAAGTTTTCAAACTTGCAAATTTGCATTAAAAATTTGTTTTACAACTCAAAAATTTGCCAGTTTTAAAAGTCTATATGCTTCTGATAATTCAATGATTTTGTGCTAAAAGCACAAGTATTTCTTTACTGCTAAATCTGATGTAAAAGTATAATTTAATAAGGTCATGTACTTGCAAAAAAACTCACAAATTTGCCAGTTAAATGCTCACAAATGTGAGTTTAAAAGCTCAACAAAATAATGAAAATTATTTTTAATGATGAATATTCATTTTTAAATTTTTTAAAAATACTTTAATTTTTTTAATAATGAAAAAGGGAAAATAATTAGAATGGGAATCGAACCGCCTCATGTTGTGACTATGCCTTATTAAATTATACTTTTCCAAAGATTTAGCAATAAAGAAATACTTGTGCTCTTAGCACAAAATCATCGAATTATCATAAGCATATGGATTTTTAAAATTCGCAAATTTTTCAAATTTGCAAGTTTGAAAACTTGAAATAATGCCCCCCTAGTTTTTTTTTTTTTTTTTTTTTACATCCTATATGGCCCTAATAAGCCGTCATAGTTTTGTAATTATTATTTTGGGTATTTTATCGAGTATGTAATTGGCCAGTTGATTGTAATGTAATTATGAATACGTAGTAAAATAAGCTTTCAGGGCTCCATGGTGCTTTGCTGTGGTAGGAGGAGTAACTTTGAACTCAAAACCAGTAGCAGACAAGCAAACAGAATCCAAATTTAGCTCTTCAAACACGTTTCTCTGGCTCTAAAAGCGAAGACACCCACCAATACACACCGAGGTCGGCTTCCAGCTAACGGTGAGCTAATTATTCATCAATCAGTTATTCATTTATGTAACATGCTATTATAATGTTTACATAGAAAATCTTTGTCCTCTTTTACATGAGAAGATTTATTTTGTGTGTTGGTGTTTGATGGCCACATGAATATGAAAACACTCCAGGTACTTTGAGCATTTTTCATGCAGCGATAGAGCCACATTTTGCAGAATTACTTTATATTATACAGAACATGTATCGTATATTTGGCATGAAGGTCCTGTTTATGCTCCTCCTGGTTGCCATGGCTGCTGATGGTCAGTCTCTCCACTTCGGGACGTGTCCTCGTCCACCTGTTCAGAATGACTTTAACATTACAAAGGTAAAAATTACAAAAAAAAAAAAAACTTACCTGTTCCATGTGGAAAATAACTAAATGCAGTTACTCAGGTATCAAAGCAATTTGAGATACATTCTTTGAGTATTTCCAGTTTGAGCCAAATTCTGCTTTTCATCTTCTTCTTTTCATCTTTCTACATTTTAGAATCAAATATTGTACTTATTACTCCATAGACTAATTATGTGTTGTGTTTCTTCTCTTTTAGTACATGGGAACCTGGTATGAAATAGAGAAGCTCCCGGCTGTGTTTGAAAAAGGGAAATGTGTTCAAGCCACGTACACACTTCAGGCTGATGGGACGGTCAAAGTTCACAATGCAGAGCTGCTGTAAGCTTCTTTCTGCCTTCTCTCCTTCTCCACTCTTCCCTTTTTGGTGACTTTTCCTCTCTCAAAACTATTCCTAGAAATGTATACTGTGGGTTAAATCTTGGTAAAACTCCACAGGATCTGTATTCTCTCTGCCAATAAGCTCAAATATTTTCTTGTCTGGGATGCAACAGTGGCTCAGTGGCTAGTCGTAGTTGTCATCTTACAGCCAATAGCAATAAGGGAACTGAGTCCAGGTCCAGCTGCCTGTATTTGTGTCTTGGTAACTTATCTACTTGTTCCCTGACCTCTGACTAGTCTATATTTAAATAGGCTGCTGGACCTGATGACCCTAAATACAATTTAAGCATTGGTGGGTTGACATCTTGCATGTCTCTTATTGACCAACAGATGGAATCTGTATTTACTTTCTTTTCCTCTCTGTGCAGGTCTGATGGGCAGATAAATTCAATAGAGGGTGTAGCCAAAGTTAAAGACCTGTCACAACCTGCTATTCTGGGTGTCAGCTTCTTCAAAGGTAAATAACGTGGATAATATAGGAATCCTATGTGGTAGATTTTACACCATTTGTCATCTTTTATCTGTTTCCAGGTGTTCCAGATGCTCCTTACTGGGTGCTCTCCACCGACTACCAATCATAAGCTCTGGTCTACACCTGCTCTGACTACTTTGGCGTTTTCCACATCGACTTCGCCTGGATCCTGGCTCGCGCTCGGGTGCTAACTGGTGATGTCATAAGCCAGCAACATGACAAGCTGACTGCTGCTGGTGTAAACATAGACCGCCTCACGGTCACCAACCAGACGGGCTGTGACCCCATGACCTGCAGCATGGCCAGCGAAATACAATGTGGAATGAAGCGCTGAGTACCTGTTGTGAGCTGAATGGAAACCCTGACAGGCTGCATCCAAGCACGATACATTTAGATTACCAGAGGAAGTGAAGCTCAGCAAAATCAATTAAATATTTGGTTTTATGTCGAACTGATTTATTTTTCAGTGCTGAACGGCATCAATATAATAATCCTATAATCATCATCATTTATTTGTGTGTATATGTATGTATATATGTTATATATGTTATTATAATTATAATACTATACTATACTATAGACTCACTATAGCCTTACTATACACCTATTATAGTCCTATGTCACTTACTATAGTGTATACTCTTACTATAATACAAACTGGTGTAAATGTTGGCTGATGGATGTGAAAGCAAAAATGAGCAAGCTAATTTATGAGTGACAGAAGGATTTTTATGCTGTAGTTCCTTATTTTACCACTAGGGGGCGACACTGTATGACCCATGTCATAAATACAAAAAGGTTTTTGGTTTCTGTGGAGAAGTGCCTCAGATTTTGGACGTTGGAGGTTTTGGAGATGATGCTTCCACAATCCTGCATCCTGCTGTTTGTAATTCCTGAATATTCCTGAGTTATTAAGTTGTAGCTTGTTACATTTGAGCCTAAAATAGCTAAAAGTTTATGATATATTTGAAACCCAGCAGAGCGGGAAACGCTCCAAACCATTCCTACATCAACAAAAATGACTCTTAGCTTCTGTTGCATTTTTTGTTTGTTTAGTAAAATAATGGGGCTGTCATTCGTTAAAAACAGCTTTTACTTTTATTTGCTTTTAAATGTGCAGGAAATAAACTCTGATGGTTTCCTGTAGGTCTGATCGCTTCCCAATCAGTGGAATCACTTAAATCTCTTATTTCACTATTTCACATATTTTGAGGAATTATGTGTGATCATTAGTGGAAAAAAAAGTATTTTATTAGTTTGGGGTGATTTTTTTCTGCTCAAAGTAAAATGTTCATGATCTGTAATAGTTATAATAATTCCATAAACTGAGGAAAACAGGTTTAAATAGTGATTTTAGTTATAGAAAGTTCAACTCAGATGTGTTTCAGTTCTTTATTTTCACACATAACCTTGCAACACCACACACACACACACACACACACACACACACACACACCCGCCTGGCAAAGATGACGTCATCATCTGAGGTCTTAACCTCTGAATTTTTTTTCCGTAATTCTGGGATTTTAGCATCATGAGGAAAACGACATTCAACAATTAAAAATTTGGACCTCAATTCAGTTATTTTGTTCAGTGTATTTAAATGTCAATTGTTTCAGCCAAAAATAAATAAATACATACATTAAAATAAATGCTGAACTGGCATTTTCACGTTTGATTTGTAAATTATTGACTTTATTAAAACTATTTGGTTGTCATGGTTGCCATGGCGCCCTCTGCTGGTGGACGACAGGTTCTCTGTAATTTCATTATATGTTACGTATATTCTACCGCATATTTACAATCTATTTCAGTTGGTGGAAATGTTTACAATAAGCAAATAAATCAGACTTTACAAAGGAAATAGACTAAATTTCAGTTTGGGTTTTTACTACACATAAATCTACAAATTCAAACTTCAAATTTAGAATCAAAGCTGAAGAAATGATCCAAGATCACAAACTAATTAACTCCCGGTAACTATTAGTTATTAATCATTGTTGCTCTGAGTTTCTCTTTTTAGCATAAATACCAATTTATCCCGATTAATTAATTCACAACACCTGTACTTGCAATTTTAGATCAAAGTTACTTTATAGTCAATGGAAACGCAAAACTTCCTGCTTTCCTTTCATAATAAAAGCCTTACAATGGTTCAAGGCAGAATCCATTCCTTGGAGGGCTTTTATTATGAAATACATGCAGGAAGTGCCGAGTTTCATTAACAGTAATTTTACTTTTTGTGATAAATCATATGTAATCATCAATGACTTGTACTTTTAACACCAAAACTCTAAATCCTTAATTTCTCTCTACGGCTTTGTTGTTTTCACACTTTAACTTCATCAAAGCAAGTTTATTTGTGATTTTTCGGTTGGCCCCGCTTTTCCGGTAGCCTGACTGGCGGTATGGACTAAACCAACAGAGACAAGTATATACATAAATCAATAAACTTGATTCATATACATTTACAATTTATCCAGCTCTGGTGAGATTTACAAATTACTTTTATTTACTTTTACTTAGATTTATTTTTATTAGAGTTGATTAATAGTTTGGAAGTAAGTTTTGTGAAAACGTTTTTATCAATAAGTCATGGTAGGGTCCAACCGTATAAATACAGTTTGAACGCCGGCTTCGTCGTGTCGCACACACCTAGCAGGTACGGACAGGTAGGACACATGCGATACGTCACTTTGCTGCTGGCTTCCTCTTACCTGTAACATGTATGTTGGTCATGATGCCGTTGTGGTTGTTGAACTCTGAAATAGTTGTTTTAGTCAGTGAGTAGTTGTTTGTTTGAGTAGCCGTGCATGCTAATGCTAGCAGACTTAGTGCTCGCAGGCAGAGCTAGCTCGTAGCTGCTGTGTGGTGTTAGCATGTTTAGCAGCGTGCTAACAGCTTTAATATTGTTTCTTGTTGTGCTGGTTTCTGTTTGGTGTTTTTAAAATGTTTTAAATGCTGCGTGACACGCGCTCACACGCACACACACACAAACCAGGACCAGGTGAAAATCATCAGATCATCACGCGAAGACATCACAGGTAAGACACTTTTAAAAGCTTTTCGCTGTGTATGTGCTGTGTTACCGATGCTGATGTTTGTATGTTGCAATGCTTTTGTGCTTCATGCTAAGCTGCACATGGTTTTAATACTGCAAATGAGCTGTATGTTGGCAAATTATGAATGGTAAAAATTCAGTTTTAGCTGTTAATGGCTAATTGAATTGATGCGTGTGCTGGTCCTGCTGTGATGTCTTTGTGGTTGTTTGTTGGAGTTGCCCTGTTTTAGTTTTGTTAACATGCATGCTAATATTAGCAACCTTGTTGGTGCTCGCGGCTCATTGCTGTTAGGCTAGCTGCTGCTATGTGGGTGTTAGCATGTTTAGCAGTGTGCTAACAACTTTAAATATTGTTCGTTGCGTTGCTGGTCTGCTGCATGGTGTTTTGCTGGTTTTAAAATGTTTTAAATGTTGCTGTGATATGAACACACAAACCAGGACCAACAGGTGGAAATCATCAGAGCTTCACCCGAAGACCTCAAAGGTAAGAAAATGGTTTTAAAAAACTTCTTTGCTGTATTGCTTGTCTTTGTATGCAATGCTTTTGTGCTTCATGCTAAGCTGCACATGGTTTTAATATTGTAAATGAGGTGTGTTGCTGCTGGCAATGTAAAAGTTCAGTTTGAGCTGTTAATGGCTGAATTGAAATGATGGCGTGTTAAGTTGTTCAGGTGTGGGCATGCATGTTAATGTGTTAGCCAACTTGTTGGTTATGCATGTTTAGCAGGTGTTGGCATGGTTTGTTACTGCTGAGATGTTAGCATGGATGCTACAATATGTTATGCTGCACATGCGTTGTGGTGCTGCTACTACACACACTCCCTACAGTTCAAATCAGAGGAACAGCACCATAATATGGTGACAACTTTTAATTCTTATGCTGCAGGGGTACGTTGGGTAGAGCAGATTTACATTTGGACAAATTTCATTTTGTGGCTCAATTTCTCATTTGACATTTCTCTCATGGATGAATTTCTTGCACAACCACCTGTGGGAAGGAAGCACCAGTCTCATGGAGATGATGGTAAGTTAATATTTAATCAAATTCATCTTGATGTTTGGTGTTTACTGGCCAAAATACAAGCTAATGCTACTTATAGTGGCAGTATTGTCGGTCTTAAAATGACTGAAACTTGCAGCTAATGTTAGCGTTTGGTTATTTTATTCTTAAACTTGGAGCGGCCAAAATTAGTAGCTAATGTTACTAGCAGCATAAAATACAACTCCACAGTATGTACATGCAGTTGAAGCCTCCTGTTGGGTGGTGGCTACCTACATGACATCATCACCTGATCATTAATAATGGTAAGTTCAACTATAATGGCCTCGTTCCATCAACACATCCTTATGAATTTCTGTGTTTAATATCTTTCAGACTGAGTTACTTGATCCAGTAGAGGCCGGTTTCCAGGACTTCCTGTGGTGGGAACTACCAACAAGATGTGCAGCCACACAAGCAAGACCATAATGGTAAGTGAACTATTCCA
>VXCM01007099.1:0-28831 GCA_014773175.1 Lucifuga dentata
GTAACATGTATGAAAATTGAATATATTGGGCTCAAACATGCAAAATGGGTGGTATGGTCCTTTAAACATAAATTGTTGGATTCATGAATCACCACTGAGCTGATTTTTTTTTTATTCATTATTGTCTCTATGTCGTTTCCAGGAGGCTCATAGCTTTGATCTGCATAAGCTGAGGACGGATCTCAGTAAGTAAAACCACATTATGAAGCAAAAACTAACATCCAGGCCTCATCATCATCATCATGCTCATCATCATCAGTATCAGTAAAGGCAGCAGTAGATGGACATATGCCATGAATGGAAAATTTAATCAGTTTTGTGAAATGTGACAGATGTTGAAGCTGAATGACTTAAAACACAGGCTCATGAATACATAATCTGTGTGAATATAAAATGATGGAATCGTGAAGTTGGAATCTGTCTGCGCTGTCTGTCAGATCTCAGGTTTTACCAGCAGGTCAAGCTGGTGAATTTTATCCGCCGTGAGATCCATCAGAATCATTGCTATGGCTGCCACCAGACATTCGAGTCCAGAGCTGATGTCCTTGAACACATCGCCGCCGCCGGTCATGTGATGAAACTACCGGAAATATCCATCTGGGATCAACCGCAGTGAGTTTAGTATCATAATATTATGTTTGCAGCACAACCTGCATTCTACGTCATCCGTCTCTCCTGCTTCATATTCTTATATTTCTGCTCTGGTGCTAACAGCATTTTGATTGGTCAGTTTATGCTGCAGGATCTAATCCATTCCTGATCCTGATTTCCTACACATACCACTACAAAGTGTAGAATCGCTTGTCATTTAAGTAGTTCTCGCTATTTTAGTCAATAATAGCATTTTTTGTAATTCTATGAAACAAACACCAAAATGTATTTTAAGATGTTTTATTTTAATATTTCAAATATTTGGGGGAAAAAAGATTTTAAATGATAAATAACATTATTTTAGTGATTTCTCATCAAAGTATCCACCGTGAGATTTAATCTCTGCTTTGTAAATATGAGGCATCAGTTTCTAGAGCATCAGGGAATAATCTAGAATTTCCTAATAATCTCTGGAACCACATACAGCTTCTCTACATGAATTTAAATCATCTATAACTGATGTCATGATTCTGGACAATTGTAAAATGTCTTAATTTTTTAAAAGATTCTCACAATTAATTTTAAACCTGTAGGTGCAAAATACAAACAGACATATAGAATCTTTTTTTTTTACATACATACATATTAAACTAAACTAGTTTTACATGACTGGAAACATTGATTCTATGTGAAAATCACTAGTGATTCCACACTTTTGAGTGGTTGTTAAATGAAACCAGGAGCAGGTTTGAGCTCTGCAGCCGTCTAAACATGCTTGTGCTCCGTAAAAATACTTAAATTTGTCTACACGCAAGTTTGAGAACAAAAAATAAACTGCAGCCTTTATATTATTAATACTCCAGTGCTTTGATCAGACCAGGCAGAGCTTAAAACATCTTTTTGTGTCTATTTAAGCAACATTTCCAGGTCTGGCACGTCTTTTTCTTTTTTTTACCCTTCCATTGGCACTTTTTTAAAGTATTAGACGATTTTACTTGTATCGATTTTTTTCTTATTGGTAGTTTTAATAGAATATAAGTAATATTTGTCTGTACCTTTTCTTTTGTTTGTGACATTTCTACGGTTTGCTGAATAGTTTTTAATGTTCTTCTTGAGTGTGCGACTGAATGTGTTTTTGATGCGTAAGGTCTTTTATGTAAAGTCTTTATGTACAGGTGACAGACCACTGGGCAGTAATAATAAATAAAGTTATAACCCTAAACTCTAAAGAGCTGCTGTTGAAAACGGCATTTTTACAAAGTATTTTACTGAAGAATGAACAAGAGTTGACTGATATCTTCTCTACGTGGATCAAAGGAAAGCCATGATCCAAATTATACTAAATTATGCAGAGACTAAAAGATCCACTAAGATAATGTAAAAAGAAATCTGGAATAAAAATCTGTACCACAGGACACGAGATGTTAAAGGACTTAAACTAACTTAAAATGCACTCAAACTAAAATGAGCTGACTCTGCCCTCAGGTATTACTTCCCCACCTACGAGAACGACGCCCTCTTGTGTTCGCTGACGGACAGCGATGGCGAAAGCGACGCGACGAACCGCAGCGATGACGTCCCGGTCATTGCTGAGGACATTTCCAACCTCCAAGCGCTAAAACAGAGCAGCGTCCTTAACCAGCTGCTGAAGAACCGGTGATCCTGTGGCAAGAAGCAGACGTACGATGAGCGGACATTTGGAGGAACGGGACGTCTTTGTTTTCTGAGGGCTGCGTAACACTCAAAAATAATCCCGCTGTGCCGCCTTTGGTGGATTTTCTATTTTCTCAAAATATTGTGCAGAAAATAATGACATAACTGGATCGTTAGCACAAATAATGCTAACGATTTATTCCTTTTGAATCAAACAAAAGATTTTTTTCCACGCAGTTGGCGTGTCATTTAGCGATTCTTCAGCAGAATCTCCTCCACTGCTGCTTTCCATCTGAGATTTAAAAAAAAATCTGCTTCATGTAATTTAGAAATTCAAAGCCTGATGAGTGACTGAAAGGAGAAATTACCTCAAATTACTAATTTGAAAAAATAAATTTGAAATATATCCACGTATTTAAAGGACCATGCCATCGTTTTGCATGTTTGAGCCTAATATTTTCAATTTTCATACATGTTACGTTACTGACAATCATTTCCCAAAGGATAAAACCATATTTCAGCTTTCCTGATATTTTGCAAAATCTCTTAATCTTTCTAAATCAAATATTCAAGTGATACACCCACCTTAAAAATCCATGTTTCTCCTGCTAATAGTTACACAGCCTTATGAAGTCATGGTCCTTTAAATTTTTCCATAAACGCAGGTCTTCTTTTGGGACTATATTCCCCGGTGGAGGCATACATTCACTCCACGCTTTTTATTGAGCTTAAACGCTAAAATTACATAACTTTTAAAAAAAACCTGAATACACGTCTTGTTGGTGATGATGGATTACCTATCCCAAGAACGTTTCAAGTATCAACAAGTTGATTTTAATAACAGAATGAACTGAAACCAATGGAGGTCTGGAAGGTAGGAAAAACATTTTTAATTCACTGTTCCAGTAGTATGCTTTGGGAAATGATTGTCAGTAACGTTACGTGTATGAAAATTGAATATATTAGACTCAAACATGCAAAATGGTAGTATGGTCCTTTAAGACATGAATTGGTCTGTGTTAAACCATAATTAGCATCAACGTGACAAAGACAAAGTAATTCAAGATTGATTTGTTGTTTTCAAAGGAACATGTAAAGTATTTTGATGGTACAAATTATTAAATTGAACGAATGAAATAAGTAAACAGAGAATTATTTGTAATTACGACTAATTTGAGGAACAATTAAAAAAAATTAGCCTGGCAGCTTCTGCAGTAAACAGAACTGCAAAAGTACTTTTTTTTTTTTTTTTTTNTTTTTTTTTTTTTTTTTGTTAGTTGTGCAGCTCAAACCTGCACTTTAGAAACCACCGGAAGCCTTTTTTTTTAAAGTTTAATTTGGAGCTTTTCATCCTTCACTCACTTCCATTTCAAGCAACAAGGAGCCACTTCTCTCAAAGTTTTCTTTATTTCTTCACGTAGAATTTCTTCTGTTTTATAAATACAGAAATCAATACAAATAGCACAACGATGACTTCAGTGCAAAATAAATACATAACTTTAGTTCCCTGAGCTGCGAAACGTCACACAGAGTAAACCGAAGAATAAAAGACCTGCTTCTTTAAAAAAAAAAAAAAAAAGTTGTTTTTCCAGCTGAACTGTTGAATAACTGTGGATGAGATCGGCTTGGGTTTGTCGTCTACTTGTCGGCCTTTGTGTTTTTAGTCGGCACGATGTTCTGCGCCGCTTTGCCCAGAGAAACTTGCCGTATGGAGGAACCGAACTGCAGCGTGCTCAGAGTTTCAGCCTCGTCCTTCGTGTCCGGACTCACGTTCACAAACATGCAGCACTGCAGGAAAACACACACCGTTAATCTCAATACGTACATGCTGTGTCTTTAAAGGACCATACCAGCGATTTTGGAAATTGAGCCCAATAAATACTATCAGCATATATGACAATCATTTTCCAAAACATAAAACCGTATTTTAGTTTTCCTGTTATTTTGCCAAATGCCCTAATCTCTCAAAATCAAACATTCAGGTGATACACCCACCTTAAAATTCCTTTTTTTGTTTTTTTTTTTTTTTATGTCANTGCAGATCAACTTTTCATGTTGTAGAAGTAGTTTTTTTTGTGCTGCACTTCTTACATTGTATGTTTTATGTTATTTGTAACTTTATGTCATTGCTGCCCATCTTGGCCAGGATGCTCCTGAAAAAAGTTTTTTTTTAATTTCAATGAGATTCTGCTGGTTAACTAAATAAATAAAATGTTTAAACGTAGAAGTGATGCTCTTTTATTTCTCATTAAAAGCCGTCTTCTCCTGGGACTATATTCTCTGACGGAGAAATACACTGTCTTCCACATAGCTCCATTTTGGACCAGTTAAATAAAGTTACTTTAATAATAATTCCATTACTAATTAATAATTTAATTACGTTAATAGACGTAGTATTTGCTGTTATGGATTAACTATCTCAAGCATATTTCAAGTCTCTACAATTTGACTTTTCCTACCTTCCAGACCTCCATTGGTTTCAGTTCATTCTGCTATTAAAATCAACTTGTTGATACTGTAAACATTCTTGGGATAGGTAATCCATCATCACCAACAAGACGTGTATTCAGGTTTTTTTAGAAGTTATGTAATTTTAGTGTTTAAGCTCAATAAAAAGCGTGGAGTGAATGTATGCCTCCACCGGGGAATATAGTCCCAAAAGAAGACCTGTGTTTATGGAAAAATTTAAAGGACCGTGACTTCATAAGGCTGTGTAACTATTAGCAGGAGAAACATGGATTTTTAAGGTGGGTGTATCACTTGAATATTTGATTTTGAAAGATTAAGAGATTTTGCAAAATATCAGGAAACCTGAAATACAGTTTTATCATTTGGGAAATGATTGTCAGTAACATGTATGAAAATTGAATATATTAGGCTCAAACATGCAAAATGGGTGGTATGGCCCTTTAAAGTCTAAAGCAGTGTTTCCTGTGTTACCTTGGCGTCTCCGCTCAGACAGGGCTGCAGCAGGTGTGTGAGTTTAGAGTTCCTGAAGGGAACGTGGAGGGTGTTACACTTCAGAGCGCTGAACACCTAAAAGAGAAACAGCAGTGACCTTTGACCCAGATTAAGCTAAAGCAAACATATCCAAACTATATATCTGCATTAAGAAGAAATTCATGTCAGTTTTCTGATTGTTACTCCTGTTCAGCAAAGAAGCGTATTTGCCCAAATTTAGTACCTAAAAAGTTGCATTATGAAAATCTTTGACTTGATAGGATGAAAGATTTGGTTGCTATTTTCTTCTTGATTTTAATCTTTTTTTTTTTTTTAAGAAAAACATCTTACAGATATAGAAAAATTTATTTGAACAAAATTACTGGCTTCATAATAAAAATCTACAACAATTAGAAAATTCTAGAATTTAAATCTGGGAGGGAACAAATTAGAAATTTCTAAGAAAAAAGTTTAAAATTGCATCAAAAAAAAAAACTCTAAAAAGTATCNAAATTAGAAATTTCTAAGAAAAAAGTTTAAAATTGCATCAAAAAAAAAAACTCTAAAAAGTATCCAGAAAAATTCTTCTTTCAACGCATGCCTGAATGTCATGTGATCAGTTTTTAATGACTTCATTAAACTCATTCCAACACTTCAAACAGCATTTTCATTTAAGCTTTACAGGTGTGTGTGTGTACATGGGTGTTTGGGTGGCTATCTGAGTATATTTGGGTGGGTATCTGTGTGTTTGTGGGTGTTTGGGTGACCTGTGTGTGTTTGTGGGTGTTTGGGTGGATACCTGTGTGTTTAGTGGGTAGCTGTGTGTGCTTGTGTGTGTGTGTGTTTTGTGTACCTGTCCCAGCGCCGTCAGAGATTTATTAATGGCGGCNCCAGCCTCTGCCCCTCCGCTTCAGTCTTGGCGATGCGTTCAGATCCGGCGAGGTCACAGAGTGTCAACGTGCCGCGAGACGTCAGTCCTGACACCTCGTCTGAGCCCTCCACTTCCAGCGCCACCACCAGGTGAGAGCGGGAACTGAGGACGGAGACGGTAACACCAGTAAGGCAGAGAGAGAGACGCTAATGCTGAATACAAGGGTTGACTGACAAGTTCTGAGCCTTGAATGCTAATGCTGAATACAAGATTGATAAGTTCAGCATTAGCATTCACGGCTCAAAACTTGTCAATCAACCCTTGTCAATCAGTCCTTCAGCATAATACAAGGGTTGACTGACAAGTTCTAAGCCTTGAATGCTAATGCTGAATACAAGGGTTGATTGACAAGTTTTGAGCCTTGCTGGCTGATACTTGTGACTGCTTCAATGACTTATAACTCAAACATGAAAAAGGCTTTTTGCTGGAACCCGTTTGGCCTCAGCATCCTATCATCTGCGGAGGATTTGTTTTTGGATTTTTTTTTTTTTAATCTATATAAAATTCCTTTAGCATTGTTGGTAGAGGTGTCTTAAGTTAAAAGGAGACTAAGCCTTTGGGGTCAGAAATGATCAATTTTAACATTAGACCAATATGAGCTTGCTGCACCTCTGTATGTTCATCTTGGTGGAGGCGATCTTTCTGTTCTTTTCACCCGTCTCCATGACGTTGAGGATGTCGGTCTCAGTCTGGACCTGGATCTGGGTCAGTCCCTGGACTGACACTGACTTCCCCTGGACTCTGATGTCAAGGGAAGTACTGGGACTTTTGGCCAGCAGGTCATTCAGGCTGTCGTTATAAATCTCCAACATGGAAATCTGAACAGGACGATGAAGTATCATTTATTTATTGTTTAGGACATTTTACACAGCTTTTTAAACATGTCAGAATTATGATTTAAAGGAGTATACTGATGATTTTGCATGTTTGAGCCCAATACATACAACCCACATACAGGTTACATTACTGACAACCATTTTCCAAAATACACTACTGGAGTGGTAAATTTTACATTGTTTTTCCTACTTCCAAACTCCCATTAGTTTCAATTCATTCTAGTACAATAGTAAAAATCTTGCAGAGACCTGAAACATGCTTCAGATAAATAATCCATCATGACAAACACAATTTCTCAAAGTATGTTTATTTAACCTGTCCAACACAGAGAAGACAATGTATACCTCCGCCAGGGAATATAGTCCCAGGAGAAGATGGTTTTTACCCAGAAATAAAAAGGATTGTTCCTTCTACATTTGGACATGAGTGTTAGCAGGCAAAACATTGAATTTGAAGGTGGGTGAACATTTGATTTTGAAAGATTAGGGAATTTGGCAAAGTAACAGAAAAACTGAAATGTGGTTTGTTTTTTGGAAAATAGTTGTAAGTAATATAACATGTATACGGGTAGTATTTAATGTTCTTAAAACATGCAAAATTGCCAGTGTGGTCTTTTAACAACTCTTCATAGCAACAACGGCTGAGGCTCACTGTGCTGAATGCAAGATCTTTAACAGTAAAGTAGCATTTTGAAGCTCTGCTAGTGTTACTTTTACTTTACTTTTACTTTAAGTATTGCACTACTTTTTGCCAAAGTTAAGTTGTACAGACCTTCAGAGTGTAGGCGACCTTCTCTTTTTCTGCACAAATACGCAGAAGTTCTCGTATAGACCTTAGGACACACCCCCACACACAAACACACAGATTATTTCCAGCATGTAAACCCGTCTGCAGGGTATTCCTGAGGTAACTGTACACCCTGATGAAGTTTTGTGGGGTTTTTTTTGGTTTTTTTTTGACTGGACCTCCTCTATGTAACCTGACTCCTTGTTTTTTCGCATGTCGCTCCTCTTCATCACATATTGATGAACCGTTGTCGGGCAGCACATCCCATAATGAGACACAATTAGTCTCATTTGACTGATAACCTCCTTCAGAGTGTGTTTTGGTTGATAAATAGCTCCAGCTCTTCCAGTATTTATCCTGTGAAAGCGGACTGAAGATTCTGACCTTGAACATCCAGATGGATTTTACCCAGCAGGCTAACATAAAACCTGGATCTGGATTAGTGAGAGATTAAACCTGCTCTGAGTCAGAAACTCAATTTTATCATCGGTTACTAAAAGAAACTCTCTCTCTACATGCTAATTCCACACTTTTCACACAGCTGTGTTATGGTGAGATGCTACGGAACACCAAAGGGGACATGGGAGGGTAAAACAATCAGTGAAGGAAAAAAACAAATAGCAAGTCCTTCTGCGTTATTTCGCAAAACATTTGGGTTATCTTGCAAAATTTGTTGCATGATAATGCAGATGTTTTGTGAGATCTTGCAAAAGTTCTTGCGTTATAACGCAAATGTTTTTTGAGATAAAATGCAAAACTTGACACTTCATTGAGTGGGAGTGTGACAAACTAAAATGCTGGTTTGTATTTTAAGCCGGGTATCCGGATCACTCAAATGCGCCATGGCTAAACAACAATGGAGCCATTTGTTGTTTCACTTTGAGCTTTGACTAAAATATAAAGACATTCAGTTGGTGCTTAGGTCTAGGTCGCTTGCGAACTTTTATGTTATCTCACAAAAGGACTCCTTTTTTTTCCCCTTCCACTTATGGGTGTCACGATATACCAGTATTGACGATAAACGTGATATTTAAAAAATGAAATATTTATATCATGTTAATAATACACATGATAATATTGTGTAAATAATCCAGCGCCTCTTAAATAATTTGTTTCTTTCCACCCCCCCACACACACATACATACATACATGACATGACGCCATGACACAGTAACTAGCTAGCTACTACCACAGTGTGTAGCTACTACTACCGTGCAAAATCATGATGGAGGAGCTGACAGACAGAGTGAGATGCTCTACGCTAACCTGAAAAAAGTTAGCTGCTAGTGTGGAGTTTTTTGGGTTCGGTAACAAAGACAGGAAGTTGGTAGACGCTCCCAGTCTGCAGGAAATGCTGATCGACAGGAACCACTAAAGGAGGCGATACCACCAACCTGTTCACCACCTTCACCTCCATCATCCTGCAGATTTCACCATGGTAGAGACAGGAAGTAGCAGTTAGCTTGCTAGCCCTGAAACAGGAAATGTTCCATGAAGTCTTAGTTGTGTTGTTAAAGCTAAGCTATCATGGTGTTGGACTTGACAGGATTTTCTCTCTCCTGGTTATTTGTTAGGCAGCGTAGAGCCGAGGATTCAGGTCAGATAACGCTGTTTGAGTCAGTGAAGAAGAAGCAAAGAAAAGCAGATATGGTTGGTGCATGTCTGGATGAAGACAGACTCTCTCCACCTCCCTACACTCCTATTTGGAGTCTAATTCATTTGCCAAAAAAAAGAGACAAAACACACAATAAACAAAGTTAAAGATGAATTTGACTGACAGCATTATTATTANAAAAAAAGAGACAAAACACACAATAAACAAAGTTAAAGATGAATTTGACTGACAGCATTATTATTAGTAGTAGTTTTTTTTTTTCAGATTTTCTGCAGATATCATGATAATATCATTATCGTGAATTGTTTTGGCCATGATAATCATGTAGTGAAAATCTGATATCATGACAGCTTTACGTCTACTTGTATTTTTTACTCCTGCCTTGTCCCCTTAGGAGCTCTGCAGTTTACTTTCCTATTTCATTTACACATAAATTTTCAATCTTCTGGACAAGTACAACCTAAACCTGTTTCATACATTTTGCACAATGTCTTTACAGAACCCACAGAGACGTGCCACTAAGTTGTGTGTGTGTATACGGAGAAATCATTAAAGTAAAAATGCCAAAGCATTTTACATGTTCCAGCTTCCCAAATGTGAAGTTTTACTGCTTTTGTGTGTTTTATATTATCGTAACTTGAATCTCTTTGGGGTTTTAGAAGTCAGAAAAAACATTAAGTATGATGATGTCACATCAGGCTCTGGAAACTTGTGATTTGCAGTAAATTATTTTTTTTAGTGAATTAAAAACAGAATCTAAAAGGAGTTCTGACCTGATGTTGACTCCAGGGTTTTCCTTGTTGCCCATCATGGTGAAGGTCTTCCCAGAGCCGGTTTGTCCGTAGGCCAGAATGCAGACGTTATATCCATCCACGCAGGAAGTTATCACAGGAAGAGTTCCCGCAAACACTTCCTCCTGAAGAGAGGAGGAGGAGGAGGAGGAGAGGAAGATGACAGACAATGAGAAGAAGAATAAAATGTTGAGATGTTTCCTTTGAAAAGATGTTTCCTCCAAAATACAGAATAAAAAAATTAAAGATCAGATTAATCTCTACAGATTTTGAATCTCAGCAGGCCTGACATCAGTAAATAACGGCTAAAGTGACCGTGTTCTACTTCTGGTTATGTTCTGTAGTCAGGGCTGGCCCCTAGCATAGGTGAACTAGGTGAACTGTCTGTAGTGTTTGTAGTGGAATAATGAAGGAGTCTGTGTTGACCATTTGTCAAAATGTCAAAACTTGAGGTTGATACTGATGGAAATACATCCAGCAAGACAAACCTGTAAGTCCTGAACTGCCCTGGATGCTCCTCAGTAAAGTATCTGATAAGTTGACGTCAACATGTAACAGTGAATTTAACCCCAAGCAGGAGGCTGGAGAGTCGTTTGGCCTTCATCTGTGTTTCAGTTCGGTGTCTGGCCAATCAGAAAAGTGTTATTAAATGTTTTCTAAAAGCTACAGAGATTTTTTTGTAGCGGTTCCTCGGCTCTGGCCTGCCGGAGGTCATTAGACAGTCTGAGTCTGTTGATGCTTTTAAGAGGCACCTTAAGACCCACTTTTATTCTCTGGCTTTTAATTGTGTNTCTGTTGATGCTTTTAAGAGGCACCTTAAGACCCACTTTTATTCTCTGGCTTTTAATTGTGTTTAATATCAAAGAAATGACAGCAGCACAAACAAAAATTTTAACAGCACAAATGCAGCACAAACAAATGAGACTATGTACCATATGATGCACACACACATGTGATGTACATATGTCTGTCTTTGTGCAGCACTTTGGTGCAAAAAAAACCTGTTTGCTTTTAAAGGCTATATAAATGAAATGATAAACTAAGCCGGGCCTAATGATAAAATGTGAGACCATACCGCAGAACCTTGTGCTTACTGACTGGTTTTTATTTGATTTGATTTTTTCCTCCGTCTCAATTAAATAATGAACTTCCAATTCACTAAAAAATTTTTTCTTTCCTTCCTATCTTTTGTTTTTCCCCCTACATTCTGTTACCCTCAAGTCACATTGGCCCTTTCACCTTCGTTACACATTCATCTACACACACACATACAAAAACATACAGACACACACACACAAACTTAACATAAGTCATCCTCAAATTCTGAACCACAGCTGTCTTTGGACTCTGAACAAGTTAAACTTTTCACAACTTCTCATTATTTGTATTTGTATTATGCCTGAGGGCTGCAGCTTACCTGCGTGCTGCTGGGCGGGTACACCTTGTCAAAGTGGAACTTCTTCCTGGCTCCTCTGTGGACGATCACCACCTCCTGCTCGCCGCTTTTCTCCAGGCAGGAGCTGGAGCCGGAGCTCCTCCTGCAGCGGCAGAACACCCTGATGTTCCCCTGCAGCTCCAGCAGCTTGTTGTACAGGCTCTTCCTCTCCACCGCCTCCTTCCTGTAGAGGGAACGCAGCTCCTCCGCTTCGCCCGCCGCCTCCTGCTCCACCTCGGCCATCTTCCCCACGGCGCCCCTCAGCTGCTCCAGCTGGTTCTGCATGTCGCTGAGCGCCTGGCGGACGGTGGATCGGAGCTGCTTGTTGGAGACGTTGAGCCCACGGGTCAGACGGCTCACCTGGCGGAGCTGAGTGGAGTCCACAGTGGGCTTGGGGGCAGTTATGGCGGGAGGTGTGGGGGGAGCACGGCGGCTCAGGAGGGCTCTGATCTTCTCTCGAGCTTCCTGCTGGTCGGCCTCCAGCTCGGCCAGTTTGTGGTTCAGGTGTTGCACCACATCAGACAGGTAGCGCACCTCCTTGGTCAGGTAGCTGTTCCTCTGGAAGAGATTGTCCACCTCCTTCTCTTTGCTCCGCAGCTTCTGCTTCAGGTCCTCGATGACGCGGTCCCTCTCCAGGAGAGCCCTGCTGGGTTCAGATGTTTGGTGGTTTGATTACAGAGAGATTTTAGAGCTAAAAAAGAAAACAAAAAAAAAAAACAAAAAAACNAAAAAACACAGTTTTCCTCAAATTTGAATAGAAATTTAAAAAAAAAAAACACCCTGAAGATCATTTGACAACATTACCGCTTTTTTTTAATCCTGCAGAAATCAGCAAAAACGGACATAAGACACCTGATGAGCGCTGTAAACAGCCTTCAGGTTTTTTGTTTTTTGCATTAATTTGTCACATGAAGGTCCTCTGACTAATTGTACATGATTTACATATGTTTCCCTCCTTTTTTATTATTAGATGCTTTTTATTATTCATTCTATTTTCAATATTGGGGTGGAGTAAGTTCTAGATGTTCTGAGTGTGTTTTGTGTATCGTTATAAAAACAAAAATTACAATGAATACATTTCTGAAAAAAAAAGATAGACATTTAAATTTACGTGCATATAATCTTTTTTTTTTTTTTTTTTTTTTTTTTGTTTAAGAGTTAGGCCTGGTACTTTTCTGGGTTAAAGGACCAAACTACTAATTTTGCATGTTTGAGCCTAATTTATTCAATTTTCATACATGTAATGTTACTGACAATCATTTCCTAAAGCATACTACTGGAACGGTGAATTAAAAATGTTTTTCCTACCTTCCAGACCTCCATTGGTTTCAGTTCATTCTGTACGCTATTAAAATTAACTTGTTGATACTTGAAACATTCTTGGGATAGGTAATCCATCATCACCAACAAGACGTGTATTCAGGTTTTATTTTTTTCAAAGTTTCATAATTTGAGCATTTAAGTGCAATAAAAAGAAGACCTGTGTTTATCAAAAAATTTACATGACCATGACTTCATAAGGCTGTGTAACTGTTAGCAGGAGAAACATGGATTTTTAAGGTGGGTGTATCACTTGAATATTTAATTTTGAAAGATTAAAAGATTTTGCAAAATATCAGCAAAGCTGAAATATGTTTTATCCTTTGGGAAATGATTATCATAATGTAACATGTATGAAAATTGAATATATGAGGCTCACGTATGAAAAATGAGTGGTATGGTCCTTTAAGCATGGAGCTGCTGTCTAAAAGCCAAACAAAATAAATTTGCTTGATGGATTTTGCTTCTGCTGTCATTTGGAATGGTTTGTAAAAAAAAAACAAAAAAAAAAAATGTCATTTTTTCTCTGACAAGTGTAGGAACGGGCTCCAACCCAAACCTTCCTCCAGCAACTTTCTCATCTTTTTCTTGTAAATCCTCCTCTTTGTTATACGGTAAGCCATGACGACGATAGACACATCAGGATCAAATTTGTTGAGAGGACTTGGGCTACATGCTTGCATTTTTTCTTCAAGCTGGTCCAGGCGTGTTTTAGTGAGCCAGTTTCCAGACCTGAAGGAGTTGAGGTCGGTGTAGTTGTGGTTTCCGGTGGAGGCGGCGTGGAGGAGGATTTCTCCAAACATGGTGAGGTAGGTGGAGATGACCTCATCGGTGTCATAGTTACACTGTCTGAGTGCTGCAGTGATCTCCTTCTGGTCCACCAGGCCTGGCAGCTTGGCCTGCTCCACAAAACCAAACAAACCTTTTTTTAAGATATATTTGACTTTGTTTAACTTTATTTCTAACTAAAATGAATGAATCATCAATTCCGGATCAATTCATAACACTGTGTTTTCTTCCTGACTGCAGTGTCAAAGTTCTGATCTTATTTCCAGGAACCACAGCTCTCTATAGCTTGCTAAGGAGGTTAGGGGTCAGAGGTTACAGGACCCAGACACAGATGAAGAGATGAGGTTATGTTCTTCCTCACCGTGACTCTCTGCACTCGTTCCTTGACAAAGTCGACGTTCATCTCCCACTGCAGCGGCAGCAACAACCAAACACCAGACTGAGGATCCCAAAACCTGCAGACATTCAGCTTCTCCTGGAGAATACACACACGCACACGCACTTTGTCAGACTCGGCTTGTTAGGCTCAGCCCTGTGTAGTCTAAGCTGGACTTTGTCAGGCTCATCTGTACTTCTTTCTCACCTCAAACGTGTAGGTCATGACGGTTCCTTTGCCGTTGATGTAGGTGCTTCCGGTTCAGTCGTCCTCTCTGACCGCAGACTGATTGCTGGCTGGAGTCTGCAGCTGACCGGAGCCCTGAAGGATCAAAATACCATCACAGGTTTGACACAGGAAATGATGTCCAATGTTAACAAACCACCATAATTTTTACGCAGCAACATGTTTACTGTGTATTCTAATGTCTCTTTTCTTTCTGATGAGTTTCACAATGTGATGAGAACAGCCTCGCAACAGTAATTAAAGGACCAGACCAGACATTTTGCATGTTTAAGCCTAATATATTCAATCTGCATACGTTATGTTACTGACAATCATTTCCCAAAGGATAAAACCGTATTTCAGTTTTCCTGATATTTTGCTAAATCTCTTAATCTTTCAAAATCAAATATTCAAGTGATACACCCACCTTAAAAATCCATGTTTCTCCTGCTAATAGTTATGCAGCCTTATGAAGTCACGGGTCATTTAAATTTTTCCATCAGCGCAGGTCTTCTTTTGGGACTATATTCCCTGGTGGAGGCATACATTCACTCCATGTTTTTTATTGCACTTAAACGCTAAAATTACATAACTTCTAAAAATAAAACAAAAAACAAAAAAAACCTGAATGCACTTGTTCACGATGATGGATTAGCTATCCCAAGAAGTATCAAGTAGTTGATTTTAATAGTGTACCAGAATGAACTGAAATCATTGGAGGTCTGGAAGGTAGGAAAAACATGTTTAATTCACTGTTCCAGTAGTATGCTTTGGGAAATGATTGTCAGTAATGTTACATGTATGAAAATTGAATATATTAGGCTCAAACATGCAAAATGGATGGTATGGTCCTTTAATGAGTTTTTAATGAGTTTTTTTTATCCTGTTTGGACAAACAGGATAAACAGGAGAATGCTTTATAATTTATTGTGAATGTCTAAGAATGATTTTATTTCGCTGAAACAGACGGCAGACCTGGTTGTTGGCAGTGAGGAAGCGTCCTTGGTTGTACCATTCACTGGGGAAAGGCTGCAGCTTCTAGTTAAAAACAGCAAAAAATCAGGCGTCACGTGTGTGAAACACACCAGAGGGCAGAAAGCTGAATATGTGACCAGCTGTGTCAGAAGGAAAACACAGTATAGATTTAAAAAAAAAAAAAAAAAAAAAAAAAAAAAANTTTTTTTTTTTTTTGGTCTTTTCTAGGTAATCCTAGACTTCAGGTGTTATACATGACTTATTACAGTTATTTCCAGCTTTTCAAGGTTTTTCCTGACTTGACATTGCTGAGTTATTCCAGTCTTTTTTGCAGCTTTTCCCAACTTTTAAAGTTATTATTGACTTTTTCAGACATTTCCTTCTTTTGTTTCCCAGCATTTTATTGATGCCGGCACAAATCAGAAAAACAAACAAATCAGAGATTCATGAATGCCTGTTACCAAGCTAATTTTTTAACACAAAAACAACAACAACAAAGATATCCCCCATCCCCCCCCCCCCCCNAGAGAGAGAGAGAGAGAAAAGGAAGCTTGAAAGAAATTCAAATAAGCAGTGATAATAATAATGGCAATAGTGATACCAATAATAATCACAGCACTAAAGGTTGTAGTAAAATTAAGTAATAATTCAACATGGCAATATTGGTATCATAATAAACTTCTGAAAGAGAGAAAGAAAAAAAAAGGAACAGGGAAGAAAAAAAATTTGTAAAAATTAATAATAATAATAATAATAATAATAATATATTCACACCAGTACGTCATGATCAACAAAGTCAGAAAAGTTAAATCGGTATTAGAACAAATAAAATAAGAAGAAAAAAAATAGAGGTAACTGTGTATCATAGCAAGACTAGCTCAGATATTAGTCCAGTGGGAGTATGGACATGTCTTGAAAGTTAGTCAAAAAGTGCCGCCATCAGACATATCCTTCTTTTGGATGCTGATTCTAACTCATCCAGCTAATTCTACATTTTTCAGGGTTAATCCGTATGTGAATGTGGGATGAGAGATGTGTAATCTTGTTAGTCTGTATGAATCATTGTAGGGTGTGTCTACGTATTTAGCTGGAAAAGTTCTCACAAAAAAAAAAAAAAAANAAAAAAAAAAAAAAAGTTCCTACCTGTGACTCGTCCACGTAAACTCTGTTTCCATGGTGATTAAAGCAGCTGTACAGAGTCCCGTTATTGTGCAGGAAACTCTCGAAATCCAGAGATACTTCTTCACCTTCTGCTACGTTTTCCTGACCAAACATTTTACAACACATTAATATATTAGTGATATTATATTATATTACATAATTACATGGCAGTTGTAACAGATAGACAGTCCACAGTGCATAAAGAGGATAAGATTACAGATGTATTATTCAGTGAGTATTTAAAAAGATCCTCACAGTGACGACAGGAGGCACCACAGTTTGTGTTTCTCCTTCCTCTCCTCCTTCTCCTTCTTCTCCATCCTTTGTCTGCGTATCGCCGTCTTCACTCTGCACAGACTGAATGTTCCACAGTGTGACTGTCCGACTGAGGCGCCTCCACATCCGCCTGAAAATACACATTATTTATGATTAATACATTAAAAGGAATCATCATTGATCAGTGTTGTGAGTTTTATTAAAGGATCATACCACCCATTTTGTATGTTTGAGCCTAATACATTCTATTTTCAAACATGTATAACGTTACTGACAATCATTCCCCAAAGCATACTACTGGAACGCTGAATTAAAAATGTTTTTCCTACCTTCCAGACCTCCATTGGTTTCAGTTCATTCTGCTATTAAAATCAACTTGTTGATACTTGAAACGTTCTTGGGATAGGTAATCCATCATCACCAACAAGACGTGTATTCAGGTTTTTTTAGAAGTTATGTAATTTTAGTGTTTAAGCTCAATAAAAAGCGTGGAGTGAATGTATGCCTCCACCGGGGAATATAGTCCCAAAAGAAGACCTGTGTTTATGGAAAAATTTAAAGGACCGTGACTTCATAAGGCTGTGTAACTATTAGCAGGAGAAACATGGATTTTTAAGGTGGGTGTATCACTTGAATATTTGATTTTGAAAGATTAAGAGGTTTTGCAAAATATCAGGAAAGCTGAAATACAGTTTTATCCTTTGGGAAATGATTGTCAGTAACGTAACATGTATGAAAACTGAATTTATTAGGCTCAAACATGCAAAATGGGTGGTATGGTCCTTTAAAGGTCAAGATTTTGATCATAATTATTAAATGCTAACTTTTCAAAAGTTCACTGTTAAATCAAATTTTTACAAAAGTATCACTTTAGTAAAAATTTCCCTGTCTGAGATTTAACAGTGAACTTTTGAAAATTAGCATCTAACAATTATGATCCAGCAAGTAATAATATCACAGCAATCAAGTCATAAAGACGTATACGGTGTCTGAGTCATAATTATGATGCTGTATTCATAAGCATACCATATCATGATTTTCAGCTTGCAGCTCGTGACACAGCACACTTTAATTCAAACAACACAGTGACTTTAATGAAATTTGAAAAAATATAGATGACTTGACAGTTTAGGTTAAGGGTGTAGGTTTGGTTTTAATATTAATAGGGACATTTTTAGTTTCTGCTTTTCCTCCTGTCTGCTCTCCTGATCACACCTTGATCATGTTTCCTGCAGGTAATCAATGATGTTTAAGGTTTGGTGTGGGATGGAGGCAAATTATGCCTCCACAATGAACATCCACTATTATGGCATTTTGATAACTGCAGGAAACTCTTTAGTCACGTCGCAAATCAACAGACTGAAACAGGACAGAGCTAAAGAATCTCCGGTTAGCTTCTAAATTGGCTTTAAATTAGCTATAACTAGCATGTCAAAGCTAACCCTGCCAACTATGTGCACCCTTTATCCATTCATCTAATCAAATAAGGCAATACAGGATAAACAGTTCAGAACTGTATGGATTTATAAGCAAAAACATACATAGATCTATAGATTAATCAGCAAAAAGTTATGTAGATTTATAAGCAAATTTATACTCTGCTTTTCTGTCAACTTATGCTGCTGTAACATGCAAATTTCCCCTATGAGGATCAAAAAACTTATCTTATCTTATCTTAACTTATCTTATCTTATCTCTTATCAAAAAGTAAAAACTGCCCAATAGGATTCTATACATGGGAAAATTATTCTATGGTTGAATGTCAAGGCTTTGTTCACAAGGCAGGAGATTAAATTGTTACATCGCAATTTGAACGTCCAGTGGGTGGGACCTGAAATCAGTCATGGATGACTTGAAATCATTAGCTTAACTTTAGCTTTTTGTGAAAAAAAATAATTAATTAGACTAATATATTAAATTTTCATACATGTAACATCAATTGATTGTCAACGACAATCATTTCCCAAAGGATGAAACTGTATTTCAGCTTTCCTGATATTTTGCCAAATCTCTTAATCTTTCAAAATCAAATATTCAAGTGATACACCCACCTTAAAAATCCATGTTTCTCCTGCTAATAGTTACACAGCCTTATGAAGTCACGGTCCTTTAAAGTTTTCCATAAACACAGGTCTTCTTTTGGGACTATATTCCCCCGGTGGAGACATACATTCACTCCACGCTTTTTATTGCGCTGAAATGCTAAAATTGTATAACTTTAAAAAAAAACAAAAAAACCTGAGTACATGTCTTGTTGGCAATGATGGATTACCTATCCCAGTTGATTTTAATAATGTACTGGAATTGACCTTCAGTTCCAATGGCAGTCTGGAAGGTAGGAAAAACATTTTTAATTCACTGTTCCAGTAGTATGCTTTGGGAAATGATTGTCAGTAATGTTACATGTATGAAAATTGAATATATTAGGCTCAAACATGCAAAATAGATGGCATGGTCCTTTAAACTAGTCAAAAGTAAGGGTTACCACAATTTTGCTTTCTATTTTTTTTAAGACAATTTTAGAAAGAAACAAAGAAAGAAATACACACAAACATCATCTAATTACAGCAACAAGTGAAAATGTACAGATAAAATTACTATATAAAATTTTTTTTTTTAAAAAATTCAAAACTGCCAAAATATGACTGCCAGTATCCTTATCAAATCTGTGAAAAACAGATCACAGGTGACACAGTTTTCATCAGCACTGTGCAGCAGGTTGGATGCTTACCTGCAGAATGAATGTTTACCTGTAGGTGGATGCTTACCTGCAGAGTGTCGTCACTGTGTCCAGCAGGTGTGGAGGATCTGTCAGCAGCCTCAGCTTCTGCCTCTCTGGCCTCCAGCCTCTCTGGTCTGGCGGCTTCACCGACCGATGCCCCGCTGCCCATCCTGAGAGCCGCAGAAAACCGCCGACCAGCAGAGGAGAGGCAGACAGGTAAGGACAGGGTGGGGGTGATGTCAGGGAGACAGGTGAGAACATGTGAAATCTGACACACCTGTGTTATTGTCAGAAAATAAAAAGAGACATCGATACCACCTGCTGCTTCTCAGGGTTTGATACTCAACCTGACCTCATCTGTCTGAGTTTTCTGAGTGATCTTTGTTTTCATTAGTTTAAAACTGTAGATTAGAGAGTCCCATTCAATTTTTATTCCTGTAAATCCAAAAAAAAAAAAAAAAAAATTTAAAATCTACAAGCTTTTGCTTTTCTCATAATTATCACAAAGAAATTCATAATTGTATTTTGCTAAAAGACACTACATCATAATTGTAGGATGCTATATTGCATGATGAGCTACTATCCCATAATTATGAGAAAATAACTTCATGATAAAAAGTTTGGTGGAAGTTTAGTGGAAATTGGATAGTTCTCATTCATGAAAGTAAAACACTGCAATCAAAAAGCTGTGTCAGCAATTTTCAAATGTGAAATTCAAATTTTTACACCTGTTCAATTGTCAAAACCTTAAGCCTTAAAAGGTGCAATCTGTAATCCAAATGTAAACAAAAGCAAAAACTAACATGCAGAAATGGAATCTGCTGTAACTTCTCCTCCCACAGAGTTTGTTAGAATCATGGAGCTCAAATGAAAATCACCTCAGGAATTATATTATTCCACTCAAATATTACAGCACTTCCTCCCTATCTTATGTGTCTGGCTTAGAACTTATCAATCAACCCTTCAACAAAAAAAACAGCTATTTTGATGTATATTTCTGCGACATAAACTGCAAAAACTCTGCAACAATAGCAAAGAAAGGTTAAAATTTGTAGCGTTTTCCACATAATTTAACCCCAACAGCTGCAATGCTTCATTTTGTCACTAGAGGGCGGCATTAATCAATCATTGGCTACAGTAAAATCCTGATGGATGAACCAGATTCTATTGATTAAAATGAAAAAGTTGAGGTTGAGAAATTAATTTATGTACTGAAAAACAGCTTCAGTGGTTTCATACTGCGGTCAAAGAAAAGTTAAAGGAGTAGACTTTGCATATTTGAGCCCAATAAATACAACCTGCATAAATGTTACATTACTGCCAATCATTTTATTTTCCAAGACCATACTACTGGAGCAGTAAATTTCAGAATTGTTTTTCCTACCTTTCAGACTACCATTATTTTAAGTTCATTTTAGTATGCTGTTAAAATCAACTTGTAGAGACTTGAAATGTGTGTAATCTATCACAGTGAACCAAAATGTTTTTATCTTTTGTTGAAGTTACTCAATTTAACTGCACAGGAGAAAACATATGTCTCCACCAGGAAATATAGTCCCAGGAGAAGATGGCTTTTGCTGAGATATTAATTACAATACATAAACTACATATAAACTACATTTTAAATATAATATTAACTACATTCAGAGCTGTATGTTAGCATGTGAAACATTGACATTTAAAGGACCATACCAGCCATTGTGCATGTTTGAGCCTAACATATTCAATTTTCATATGTTATGTTACTGACAATCATTTCCCAAAGGCTAAAACTGTATTTCAGCTTTCCTGATATTTTGCAAAATCTCTTAATCTTTCAAAATCAAATATTCAAGTGATGCACCCACACTGTAAAAATCCATGTTTCTCCTGCTAATAGTTACGCAAAATTGTGAAGTCAATCGTTTAAATGTTTCGATAAATGCAGGTCTTCTTTTGGGGCTATATTCCCCAAAAGAAGACCTCTGTCACTCCACGCTTTTTAATCGAGTTTAAAAAAAACGCTAAAATTACATAACTTCTAAAAAACAAAAAACAAAAAAAAAAACCTGAATGCACATCTTGTTAGCGATGATGACCTATCCCAAGAATGTTTCAAGTATCAACAAGTTGATTTTAATAGCAGAATGAACTGAAACCAGTGGAGGTCTGGAAGGTAGGAAAAACATTTTTAATTCACCGTTCAAACATGCAAATTGGGTGGTATGGTCCTTTAAGGTGGGTTTCAGTTTGCAGTTTATGTATCAGCAATATACTGTACATTAAAATACATGTTTCTAGTTGTACAAGGGAAAACTAAAATATGGATCTATGTTTGGAAAGTGGTTGTTGGTAATGTAATATGTATGCAGGAAGGATTTACTGGGTTCAAACATGCAAAATTATAGTTCTTTAAGGCCACAAAGTTTTGAGAGTCAGAAATCAGAGATGAGTTATTGTGTTATTTTAGTGTGTTTGTGTCACAGAGCAGTGAAATCCTCACTCATCAGCCTTTCTAAACCATGGAAATACTCCCTTTCCTTGCAGAAGCTTCTGGCTGTTCTGGCAGTTGAGCAGTTGGTGAAACAGATTCTACAGCCGCCAAATTAGAAATGACAGGCGACAAAAGAGAGGGAAGGAAACCATCTCCTCAGAGAACAATCTGGACAATGACTTTGTTCACACAGAGAGAGACAGCGCTGACAGGACAGAATTATCAGAACAATTGCCTTTTTCTGAGGCATTTCAGCAGAAGCTCCAAACATCTGCTGCATCTGATGTCCTCTCTCTCTCTCTCTCTCTGCAAATTTTCATTTCTGTGGTCCGTTCACTCTGGTCTGAATCAGGGACTAAATCCATTTTGTATGTTTGAGCCTAATATATTCAATTTTCATACATGTAACGTTACTGACAATCATTTCCCAAAGCATACTACTGTATTGAATTAACTCTATTCAGGCCCCCTAGTGGTACTTACGGTACCGTCTAATTATTGTACACACGCCAGATATTATAATCAATAAAGTAATCCAAGCACTCAATAATCAAACCCTGACCTCATAATGATCAGCACTGTGCTACAAGCACACGTGAAAATCCACAAGTTTATGCATGTTGTGGTTTTTGTGTAATTAATAAAAGTATGTGCCAGTAGTGCTGTTGCTTATACTAACAGGAAGTCCATCTCGTTACAAACAATAGCCATTTAAAACATTTAAAAATTGTTTGAACATGCTAATTCACACACTAAAAATTCATTTACTAATATTTCAATAACAGCAAACAGTGAAAACCACAAATAAATTCCGCTAATGCGTTAACGAGTCTGCTCACGGTAAGCAGACAGGTGCATGTAATTATGCATCGAAATATAACATTCGTCTCAGCCATAACACCACTAAAATATGGAATGAATTTGCAATCTTACCGTCATTTTGAAGCTGAGAGTGTTCTAAAATAGAATCCAATACTGAATTTGTCTCCATTATTCCGTTTCAGATAAAATCCCGTCACATCCACATGTAGGTCCGTTGTGTGCCAACTTGTGCGTAAAAGTACCCAATCATTACACACGGATTTAGCTTCGTCCCGCCTTAACTGAGTTGATTGACATGTATTCCATCCAATAGAAGACATTCTAAGCTAACAGCTAACATAAAAACTGCCCCAATCCAGTTAGGTTTCATTTCACAAGGGTCTGTGGTAAATGTAGTTTTTTGGGCACATGTGACGCAAACCCATATTTTTTTTTTTTACATAATCCATTTTTCTTCATATTTTTTTGAGTTATTCACAAAATACTTGTAATTACCTCCCATAACTTATCTGTTTAAAGAACTTTATTATGTGTTTAAATATTACAATGCACATTTTAGCCATTTTGGAGAGGTTTGGCACACCTGAGTTCATTATTTATCCAAATATGACACTGCACATTTTTGGTCAGTTTGGCACACCTAAGGCCTAGGGATACTGTGCAGAAAATGCTTTATAAAACCTCTTTACTTTCAGCTATCAAGCTCAATTTTGGTACATATGTGATAAGGAATTTTTGCATGACAACTGAAGAATATTGATCTAAAACTAAAATATTTTGTATTCAATTTTTTTAAAACTTGGATTTCTTTTACTTGTATTTTCATTTAGATTAATAAATTTTGTGATTAAAGATTTTAAATCTAATGGAACAACTGTCTTCTGTAAGTGTATGGCCTTGCAATGTTTCTATAATGTGTATATGGAGAGTTAAAAGCATAAAAACAAGCAAATAATCTAGGTGAACATTGCCAATTAATGCATCTAGAGGTTAAAAACGTTTTTCCTACCCTCCAGACCTCCATTGGTTTCAGTTCATTCTGGTACACTATTAAAATCAACTTGTGGATACTTGGAACATTCTTGGGATAGGTAATCCATCATCACCAACAAGACGTGTATTCAGGTTTTTTTGAAGTTTCGTAATTTTAACGTTTAAGAACAATAAAAAGCGTGGAGTGAATGTATGCCTCCACCGGAGAACATACCTTCACTCCACGCTTAAAAAGAAGACCCGCGTTTGCCAAAAGAAGACCTGTGTTTGTCAAAAAATTTAAAGGACCGTGACTTCATAAGGCTGTGTAACTATTAGCAGGAGAAACACGGATTTTTAAGGTGGGTGTATCACTTGAATATTAATTTTGAAAGATTCAGAAATTTTGTAAAATATCAGGAAAGCTGAAATACAGTTTTTTTTTAATCCTTTGGGAAATGATTGTCAATAACGTAACATGTATGAAAATTGAATATATTAGGCTCAAACATGCAAAATGGACGGTATGGTCCTTTAAGTTGAGTTTCACACAGGAAAAAAATAAACCAAAATCTGGCAGCAAATGTCGTGTGAGAGTCGTCACTCTGCTCATCGATCAGAAATGTCGAAACAGGACAAAGTTTGCTTTGAAAACTCCGTAAGATGGAACAAAGACAGCAGAGGGATAGTTTACTAGTCAAAGGTCATCATTTGGACCATAAACCAAGAAAACTGTGGCAGCAGAAGCTGAATATGACTTCAGGAAAACTTGTAGAAAACCACGTTGCTTCACTTTGTGTGACGATGATGTGCTGCCTTCAGACGGCTTAACGGGAGAACGGAGAGACATACTGAGAACATACAACCACACGCTAACCTGAACATGTGTTCATCTGAACACGTTAGCTAAGTTTTATATGTTTGCAACCTTTTCAAAGCGCTCATTAGCTTTTGTTAATCATACCTTTGATTGATCATGTTCTGATCACGTTCAGACCACATTCAAACCACTTCAGAATTTTGTTTGTCACCAGGATCCAGACCACCTTCTCCACACGGTCTAGGTGCTGCTATTTTAGTCCACATCCAGATAACCTGCAATTGCTCAATTAAATTCAAAATACTTTACTAATCCCTCAAGGGGCAATTAAAGCATGTAGGTCAGCAAACAATATGACACAGACTTCATGCAGAACACAAATACAGACCTGCCCAACAAACCATACCATGTGGAGAAACGAACCCAAGTCTGACTGAACCAGACCAAACATAGGTGTGAAAACTCCCTCTGTCTGTCTGTCTGTTGGCTCTCAGTCTTGCATCCAGGTTTTGACCAAAACAGAACAATAGTTGTGTATTTGCAAATTCAAGACTCAGATGATAAATCGATGATTCTTTGGCTGGACACAGTAGAACCGTTTCTGTCTCTGTCCTCCTGTCGCTGTGTGTTTAGGCTAAACCTGTCCTAGACTACGTCCTAACGCCACATTCACACCTTCACACATTGTTGGATTGATGGAAGTTATCTATCTATAAAGACAGTTTCTCTGTCTGTAGCACCAACGTCTCTAGAACCCAGCACTGTATGAAGCTGATATTCAGCAGGTTTATTGCTCAGGACACAAGGACGTGCAGTGTCATATGTGAAGCTGTTTGGATGAGCGGTTCTCAAATTGAGCTGTGCTGGTAAAAAGTAGTCCACGCAGCAGGATGCGCTCTGGGTGCAGTGGCCACAGCATGGTCTTAACCCGACCCCGTACAGCAAATAAAGCTAGCTCAGAGGGCGTGCAGAAGTTGTTTGAGAAGTTGAAATTGTTTTGACGTTGCTGTACAGGTAAAAAGTAGTTATACAGTCCGGCCCCTTCCGAACACGTATGTTTTGAACGGGCACTGTATTGCTGTAGTTCATTTTAATGCAGGCTAAATGACAGAAAGTCAGACTGGTGCCCCCTTGTGGTCATTAGAGCTGTTTGCTAACAGATGACAGACTTGAGCTGGAAACACCTCAAATCAACAGGAAGCAACAATCGACTTTAAATGATATATTTTGCTTTATTTAGTCAAAAAAAGCAAATCAACATTTTTTTTTTTTTTACAGAGAAAAGTATGCAGTATATTAGTTTATATTAAGTGTGATATTTAAATGATCTAAATGCAGGATAATGTAAATGTAAATCTGGCTTCATCTGGTACTGAGGACTTGGAACGAATACGAGTATTCTGAAGTGGTCGCATCTTTGGGATAATTTTGTCTGAACAAAGGGAAAGTTCCAGAAAATTGTTGCTCGACTGTGTTATTCTGGGTTTAGAGGCCATGTTGATCCATAAACATCAAAAAGACGACAAACACATTTCCCAAAAACAGAGATGAGACATCACAGCATCGGTCCCTCGCGTTGCTCTTCGCTACTCCTCAGCTGAAGAAGTCTTTGGAAATGGCCTCCACGAAGTTCGGAGCCGACATGAGGATGCCGATGGTGCAGAGGATGGTGAAGATGGAGAACGCCACCAGACACAACCGGTCGATCACTGCAGCGGCAAACTTCCACTCGCTGCACACCGTTTCCTCCTCATCTTGGCCATGGAAACGCCTGGCGATGTAGCGCACCTCCTCCAGGATCTGGTTCAGCTCCACCTCCAGCGCCGAGCTCCCCCCACTTCCTCCTCCTCCTCCTCCTCTTCTTCCAGCTCCTCCTCCTGNCTCCAGCGCCGAGCTCCCCCCACTTCCTCCTCCTCCTCCTCCTCTTCTTCCAGCTCCTCCTCCTGCCCTCAGAACCTCCTCTTCTCCACCCACGCCACCTCCCATCATCCGCGAGCAGAGCAGCTCAGGTTCCAGCGGCGAGGCATAGTGCAGGCCCTCCATGCCGCGAAAGCCGACGTACAGGAGGTTGCCGTCGGNCAGCGGCGAGGCATAGTGCAGGCCCTCCATGCCGCGAAAGCCGACGTACAGGAGGTTGCCGTCGGTAACCTGCGATTGATGCTGCAGCGCCCCCTGGCTGATGCTGAGCTCCAGGCTGGACACGCTGCCGCACTGATGCTTGGTGGAGTTGTGGCACGCCAAGCGGACCTTCGCCTCGCCAGGACGCCTCATGCGCAGGAACCAGGCGCACCAGTTCAGCAGAACCACCCGAGTCTGCAGAAGAAGAAGAACTTTTATAGGATTCTCATCTCAAAGGCGGAAGTCAGAAATCTTTTCAGGAAAACAAGTTGATTAAAAATTCATTTATGCAGAGATGTGTTTATGGGGAAAAGTGCAGATACATGAAAGAGGGTTAAGTTGTGTGTGTGTGTGCATGCATATGTGTGTGTGTGTGTGCATGCATATGTGTGTGTGTGTGTGTGATAAAAATAGAGCATGGATAAAGCGGATCTGTGGTTTGCCAGTTCTACATCAGAGTTTCTCCATGGCTCAGCCCTCAGCGGAATCCGCTCCCACACACTTGGATATTTCATTTCAGATTCCACTCATTAAATATTCACCCACTCATCACAGTTTGCTGCAGATCACAACACTCACCATCCACAGCTTCACGTTCTGTTTTTTCTGTCACTCATCGACACTCACAGCTCAGCGGCAGAAAAGCAAGAGGTCAAATCATCTGCTTATCTATTGTCCTTCCTGAGTCCTCTCTTTTCATTTTCCCTTACTTTCCTTTATGCTGTGCTCAGATTTTCCTTTCCTTTCATTTCCTTTTCCATCTATTGTGCTTATAATCCCTTTCTTTTCCTTCTTAGTGTATTTAAGACACTCTTGCCTTCATTTTGTGTGTGTGTCGTGAGTTCATTTCCTTTTTAATCTTCCAATTTTTTCCTTTTCCATTGTGCTCAGGTTTCATTTCCTTTTCTTTCCGTTCATACATACCCTGCAGTACCACTCCAGGCCACCAGGAATTCCATAAAACCCAGATTGGAGCAGTACGTTGACAACTTTTCAGTCTCACAGAGAACTTTGAAAAATGGAGCAGAGCTGCAGAATTGTCACACTCAGCTTAATGCCACTTTGAGGGAAATGATCCAGAAATAGAACTAAATCTTTTTGTGTTTGGGCAAATCTATTTTTGTGGTCCTCAGTGCACTTTTTGCTTTTATGGGTGTTGAAATACGTCTTTGTGTTTGGCTTGTCTGATGAATTTCCCTCTGTAAGGGAACGTTTTTGATTCTTAGGGACTGAAATAAACTTTAACGTTTTAGATCCCTGAGACATTTTCTGCCATCAAACTGCAGCAGAGCTGCTGGAATAAAGCCTTTACTTTCTACAGTTGAAACTCTTATTAAAGACCCTTTACACTGAATGCGATTTGAAGCCTGAATAAATCGTGTGTCAATTAAAAGCTATATCAGTTAATAAGAATACACACATACAAGGTGAAATTTCGCATCGCTCCAAGGTCAGTTTTTTTTTCCTTTTTTCACCTGTGGCAAGAGAGGATGAGCCAATCAAAACTGTCATCACACGTCACATTTTATGTTGACTCAGCACGCATCTGAGCAGAGTTTTCTTATAGACACAGCCTGTGTTTAATGACACACACAATGTGTGTAAAGGTCTGGTTTATCCACTACATACACTCCATGCACCTACAGGCCGCATTAATAAATGTTTTTTTTCTGTCATCATATAACATCCCTTAATGAGACTGAAAACGGCAAATGGCTGTGAGACAGAGTGTCTCACAGCCAGCTCAGTCAGCTCAGTCAGGTTTATTAAAGGTGTATTACAGCTCGTTAAAGTCTGAGGTTAATTAAAGGTGTATTATAGCTTGTTAAAGTCTGAGGCTTATTAAAGGTGTATTACAGCTCATTATAGCCTGAGGTTTATTAAAGGTGTATTACAGCTCGTTAAAGTCTGAGGTTAATTAAAGGTGTACTACAGCTCGTTAACATCTGAGGTTTATTACAGCTGTATTACAGCTCGTTACAGCCTGAGGTTTATTAAAGGTGTATTACAGCTCATTACAGCCTGAGGTTTATTAAAGGTGTATTACAGCTCGTTACAGCCTGAGGTTTATTAAAGGTGTATTACAGCTCGTTAAAGCCTGAGGTTTATTAAAGGTGTATTACCGCTCGTTAAAGTCTTCTTCTTCTTCTTCTTCTTCTTTTCCTTTCGGCTTTTCCCTTCAGGGGTCACCACAGCGAATCAT